>ML797587.1:54003-81113 GCA_009831015.1 Picea engelmannii | reverse complement strand
CCATACTCTATTTGAGTAATCAGACATGATGCTCACTCCATAGAGTGATACAAGAGCCATTATTCTAATCTAGAAGAGTAAATGTTCTGAACCATTTTATGTTTAGAAAATCTCTGTTCATCATTCATCTGGCTGATAATTATCTCCAATAAACTGCTGATAGTCTTCAAGGCAATCAGAACAAAATAGAACACAACTGTGTTTATCCATAGTAGTACATAACTACAATCTAGTGGTACACTACCACACCAAGTAGTAGTAGAACATCAACAATGGGCTATCTTCCCTAACACTAACACATCTGTGAGATCTGAAGGAATATCTACCCTCAGTGTAGAATATCAACAATGGGCTATCTTCCCTATTCTTCTCAAACAAGGAAGAATGATTGTTTCTGATTTATGAGCCTGGACCATTCCTCACACTGGGCCATTCCTCCTACACTAATCAAAGTGCACCATGGAGAGAATGTATAAACCCTAAGGAATGTCTGTCCCTGATTGCTGAGCCTGGACCATTCCCCACTCTGGGCCATTCCTCCTACACTAATCAAAGTGCACCTTGGAGAGAATGTATAAAACCTAAGGAATGCCTATCCCTGATTGCTGAGCCTGGACCATTCCCCACCCTGGGCCATTCCTCCTACACTAATCAAAGTGCACCCTAGAGAGAATGTATAAACCCTAAGGAATGACTGTCCAGACCATTTCCTCTGTTAACCATAAGAAGAAAAGACTGTCTTGTATCAACCTCCAAAACAGACCATTCCTCATGTTAACCACAATGAGAAATCATTTTCCGATGAGGCGGGCCAGTCTTCTTGAGTAACCCTCAAGAAGAGAGACTGCCCTAGACCACTCCCCATGTTAACCACAATGGGAATTCATTGTCTATGATACATCAACAATCTAGACCATTTCCCATGTTAACCACAATGGGAAATCAATGTCCATCAGAAATCTCAATCCACTTTTCGAACAGGAAATCATCTGTCCAAGATGAACTATTTTTAAATCTTGAAAATGAATGTCTTCAATAATATTTTCAGCGCTCCCTCCCAACCTGGGAGTTATCTCTTCCTTTTTCAATAAGGAATTAATTTCCACGAGCTCCAGCTTGAGTACACAAACTCTTTCATCTTGGATAGAAGCTTTACCAAAATGTCTGATTTCTCTGCTCATGTATGGAGATATGTATTGGAGAATCACTTTCTCCTTTCTGGACTTCATCATGGATAATGTAATGCTTTATTTCAAATGTACTTTACTCTGGAACACTGTGAAGGCTTCATGTAGCTCTAAACAATAGAGTATATCATTGTTGGAAAAACTGGAACATATCCATGTGGTACTTCTTATGTCATCATGAGATTTGATCTTCTGAGTAATCATCTTGATGTTATAGGAAATATTCACCACGCTTCTGTTGTGCACTGGAGGTTCTCCATCAAGTTATCTTCTTCTATCTTCATACAAGGGTCTCTTTCTGGTATGCCTCAAAGTCTTGAGATTTCTCTTCATACACTCTTTATTCAATTTCTCTGGAGAACATTCTTTGCATTCATTTGATGTATAATTCCGACTCATGGATGTTGCGGATGATATATTGACTCATGTAGAGATAGGTCTGGTTTACTGGAACAAGTAATCATCATAGTATTCTCCCTCCATCTGGGAGAACCTCTAGTTTTGGATCTTGCAATGATTTCATTCATAAGTCTTCCATACACTGTTCTTCATCATGACTTTCAGTTCCTCTGCTTGATTTCTTTTATTGAGTTTATATCAGGCTGACAATCTTGTGATTCTTGATACAATGACTGGTTTTTCTGGCTTCTCTTTATTTCTTTGAATCTTCATGTTCTTCCTCATGTTTAGATCTTGGGTCCATGGAGTATATTCCATGCCCTAAAGATTCCATTTCTTTCTTTCATCATAGGATCACGGATGTGGATGGACAACCAAGGATACTTTAAGCTTCTCTTCGAAGAAGACTTCTTCTGAGGTTGTACTATATTTCATGGTTTCTATCATGGATATATACTTCATCATATTCTATGGATCATAGGATTAGCTCCCTCCTAATCCTTGCTTCATGTATGAGTGCATGTAATCGACTCCCTCCGTCTAACAGAGTCCACACTTCCATCTGCATCCTTATTGTCTTCTGCAATATATAATTGGCTCTCTCTGTTTAACAGAGTCCACGCTTCCATCTTGTTGTCTTCTACAAAATGTCATAAGTCTTTCTCCAATTCCTCTTGATTGCTGACTTCTAAGTCTCTTCATGATTGATTCAGCTTATCTTGCAATAGCTTACACATGATTTTTATTTCATCCTTTCATGTGTATTATCTAATGATATTCATCCTTATCTTATTGTTCTTTCATAGGTATAGTTCTTCTTGGAACACATTATCTTCTAGGAGATAGATATACAAGATATGTACAGAGACGATGCAAACAAGATATGTACAAGAAATAAGAAGAGTATTGTTACCTTTAGAAGAAGAAGTCTCTTTCATCCTGCTTAGTCTTCTTTGTAGGTTCCTTTTCTTTGACAATTGATGCTTCATGTTTCTCCTTCCTTTTACTTAGCTCGGGACAATGATTCTTTTAGTGAGCATACTTTCAACAGTTGAAGCATTGTATTTCTGAAATGTCTTTCTCTTGATTTGGCTTCCTCCTTGAACCAAAATTCCTTTTGTTCCTGAAGTTCTTGAATCTTGTTGTGAAGGCTTGATCATCGTACTTCTTTAGGGGTTTCTCTTTTGCACTGATCCTTGATTCTTCTTGAGCACAACAAGTCCAAAGTTCTTCAAATGTCGGATACTCCTTTCTTGTGTTCATGCTTGCAGCAAATGCATCCCACGTCTTGGGAAGACCATTGAGTACTATGTTTACCAACTCCTTCTCTAAGACGATCTCTTCAATAGCTTGTAGTTGATCTCTTAACTGAGAAATTCTCACAAAGTATGATGTTATGCTGTCATCATCATTCATCTTCATGTCACGGAGCTCATTCTTGAGACTCATTACTTGTCCAATGTTTCTGACTGAGAAGAGGTTTGTTAGGGCATCGTACATATTCTTCGATGAGTCAATATGGGAGATGTAGGGTATCAAGTGGTCTTTTATGGATTCCACTATGATACTCATAGAATTAATGTCATCGTGTTTGAACTTCTCCATAGCTGCAACATTTTTTGGTTCCTTCTCTTTCCCTTCTTCAAAGTTTGGTTTCATGATCTTTCCTTTCATGATATCCAACACTTTATTCTTCACAAGGATGAGGTCAATCCTTGTCTTCCACGCTCTGAAGTTAGAGGCTCCATCTAACTTGTTCTCTGACTTCATAGAATAAGTCATGGCTGCTTTGACTTGTTCAAACCCTAGATTTGACCACAAACTCAAACTTCACGTTTTGGCTTACTGAGAGTATCAGGAGATGCGCTAGGATAGACAAAACTGATCTATCCAGAGATTAGGTCAATACATTCACTTAAGGTGCCTCAACAAGAGGATTAGGGTTTTTGCAACTGCTCCTGCTAGTAACACTAGCGACAATGTCTTGGAAGCTACTTCTGCTAGTAACCCTAGTGGAAGTTCCTCAACGAGCTCAATATCCTAGTGGCTATGTTTCCTTCCAACGTTTAGACTGAATGAAGGAGGTGTGGGTCCATAACTTGTTAGAATATGAAAGATGTGTGCTTGTTTTACCATTGACAATACCCTTGTCACCCAACCATAGGCCGAAGCCACCCTTCGAGCACCTTAACCTTGACAGAGAATCACTCCGGAAGAAAACCCTAAGCTAGATAGCCAAACAAAGGGTAGCACACCTTTCCCCAAGGATAGCGCATCAACAAAGGTTGATCAGATGTTCCAAGCCCTGGCCAAGAGATAGTCCAAGCCAAAACGAAACTGCTAGCTGCAACAGCTGCACTAACAACTCTCCTCCAAACCTGTGCACAAGACTGCAACTACACTGCGCATAACTGGCTCTCTGCAACTGTTGAGATGTGTCAAATGAGAGACTGGCCCCTTGTATTTATAGTGGTTCTGATAGACTTACTGGGGCTGACTCCTCCTTATGGGTACCTGTCTGTTCAGTATATTATTATTATTTCTGGCCAACTTCTTCTCTTGGAGGCTAATAACCTAATATAAATTATCTTCTTGAACCGACAAGTCTTCCAGGGTTATTATCCAACTCAGGGTTTCTTCTTTATTTCTGGAGTATTCTATTCTCATCAGGTTTACACATGGAGGTAAATACCTCCCGTAGCTACCATAATATCAACACACAACACCCTCTGTTAGCTATTGTACCTTCCAAAACACCCTCTGTTGGACTAGTATAAAGCCACCCAAGTGACTACAATTGGCATAGAAAGTCCACATCACAACACCAGGGAAGCGCGAGTACCCTCTATCCATCCTTCCTGACTTTAAGAACCAGAATTAAAGACTACAATTCTATCCAAAGCCCCAAGGATCAAGACCTCATATTCCAAAGAAGGAATTTGGATCGGTATTCGCGTACACCAAAAATATCAAAAGGTTGATCTAAACTCCCTCCACAACTTCTAGGTACAACCCCAAGTATCAAAGTCCAATCCTACAACAACATTAGTAAATTATAATGTACTAGAAGAGGATGATATTGAAGAAGAATAAGATGCAAAGGAGCATGATGTAGATGTATTAGAATATGAAGAAGTTGAGTCAGATGTAGATGAAAATGTTCTAATTAATGATATTGATGATGATATTATCAAAAATGACATTGATGAGGATTTTCATATGTCCAATCCTTTCAACATCGATATTGAACTAGATGATACAGATGTAGAGTTGGATGAAGAAGAAGATGATGAATGATATTTCATAAATGTTGAAATGTAGGAGGTATGTGATATATCTTTTATATGATTTATTCTCTTTAAATTATTTATTTATATGGGTTAATCATCATTATTTTCATCATCATTTTCATCATCATAATCAACATTGTCATCCTCCTCCTCCTCATCAGCGTCATTGTCATCACTATCATGATTGTCGTTGTGGTGTCGTCATCATTGTCATCATGATTTTCATCTTTGTTGTTATTGTCATCACCATAATCAAAATTGTTGTTTTTATTGTCATCATCATCTTCATCGTTGTCCTCATTTTCATGGTCAATGTACTTGTCATGATCATCATCATCGTCATCTTCATTTTCATCATCATCATCGTCCTCATCATCATCATTATCATCATCATCATTATTGCATTTGTCATCATCATTATCATTGTCATCATCATTTTCATCATCATTGTCATTTCCATGGTCATGATCATCATCATATTGTCATCATCATCATCGTTGTGATCATTCTCATCAACATCATCCTCATCATCGTTGTCACCACTAGTAATCAACATTTTTAGTTTCCTACTCCACATTATCATCGTCATCATTTCCATTGTCATTGTAGTCATCATCATTGTCATTTTCATTTTCATTGTCATCATCGTTGTTGTCGTCGTCATTGTCATAAACATAATGAAAAACTTTGTTGTTGTCTTCATTGTCATCATCATCTTCATCATCATCATCATCATCATCATCATCATCATCATCATCATCATGGTCATTGTCATTGACATCATCATCATCATCATCATCATTGTCATCATCATCCTCGTCATATTCATTATCATAGTAATAATCATCATCATTTTCATATTCATTGTCATCATCATCGTCATTTTAAATATCATGATCAACATCATATTGTCATCATCATCATCATCCTAATCATCATTGTCACCTCCATAATCAACATTGTCGGCATCCTTATGATCCTCATCCTCATCGTCATCATCATCATTGTCATTGTCATCACATTCATCATCATTGTCATATTCATTGTCATTGTCATTTTCATCGTAATCATCGTCATCATCATTGTCATCACCATAATCAACATTGTCACTATAGTTTTCATCGTCATCATCATCATCATTGTCATCATCCTCATTTCCATTGTCATGATCATCATCATATCATCATAACCATCATCGTTGTGATCATTGTAATCTTCATTGTCCTCACCACCAATAATCAACATTATCTACATACTACTGATCATCATCATCATCATCAATATTGTCATCATCGTCACCATCACCATCGTCATCATCGTCGTCATCATTTTAATCACCATAATCAAATTATTGTCCTCGTCATTTTCATCATCATTATCATCATTGTTTTGGTCATCATCATCATCATCATCATCATCATCGTCATCATCATTTTCATCATCATCATCATCATTGTCATAGTTGTCATCATCATCATCATCATTGTCATCGTCATTGTCATATTCATTGTCACAGTCATCATCATCATCATCATCACCGTCATTTTCATTGTCATCATCATCGTCATTTCCATTGTGATCATCATCATCATAACATCATCATCATTGTTGTCACCACCATAATCAACATTGTTGGCATCCTACAAATCCTCATCCTCATCATCATCATTGTCATATTCATTGTCATTTTCATCATCATCGTCATCGTCGTCATCATCATCATCATCATTGGCATCGCCATAATCAACATTGTCATTTTTATCGTCGTCGTCGTCGCCGTCATCATCATCATAATATTCATCATCATAGTCATCATCATTGTCATCATCATCCTCATTTCCACTATCATGATCATCACCATATCATCATCATTGTCTTCATCATGATCATTGTCATCATCGACATCCTAACCACTGGTAATCAACATTGTCAACTTCCTACTCCTCCTCCTCATCATCATCATCAATGTTGTCATTGTCATCATAGTCATCATTGTTTTCATTTTCATCATCATCATCATCATCATCATTTTCATCACCATAATCAACATTGTCGTTTACGTCGTCATCATCATCATCATCGTTGTGCTCATCGTCATTGTCATAATCATCATCATCGTCATCGTCATTGTCACATTCGTTGTCATCATCATCATCATCATCATTATCATCATCATCATCATCGCCATTTTCATCATCGTCATCCTCATTGTCATCGTCATCATCATTTCCATTGTCATGATCATCATCATATCATCATCATCATCGTCGTCGTCCCCATTGTCATTGTCACCGCCATTATGGATTAGAGATAAAAGGTGTTGTGGGTTAGGCACGAGGGGTATAACATTATAGAGGTAAAGTGTTATATTTTGGTTGTATTTGTTATGGTTTATGTAATATACCAGATATAAAAAGTATGTAGAACATAAATAAAATGATAGAAATGGCAGAATAACAACAATATAACCAGAACAATCACCACAATAACACTGAAATGATATAAGAATAACAATAGAAATAACACTTTGATTCTGAGATCAATTTTCATGGGCCTCTTCGAGGGGGAAACCTCCAGTCGAGCAGAGCTCTATTACAATAATATCCAAGCTAGGGTTCTCATACCCTCGACTCCTATTTATACTAAATATGTCTATCAAAAGAAGCATCTAGAGGAAGATCCTTCTAGAAGCGGAAGCTTCCATTAGGTCTTCTTACATTCAACTTATTCTATTTTATTGCAAGGCCTTATGAATATTTACTTTTATTACATCTGAATATATTGTTCTACCTATGTGAGGGTTAGGACCCTAACATGTCCTCCCCCTTAAAAACAGCCTTGTCCTCAAGGCTTGAGATGTGGAAACTGTTGCAGAATGGTAATTGGTTCCCAAGTGGCATTTGCTGGAGTTGTATATTTCCACTGGAATAACACTTCCTTGATGGTTCTCTGACGCAGGCGATGCTCACGCTGGTCCAAAACTGCTTGTGGTTGTATCCAAATGGATCCTTCGTCGTCTAACTCGGGAAGGTTGGTTTGAATTTGGCACTTAGTTCCAATCACCTTCTTTAAGCATGAAACATGAAAAACAAGATGTAGCTTAGAATGAATAGGCAAAGCTAACTGATAGGCCACCTATCCCACATGCTTGAGAATAGTATAAGAACCATAAAAATTGGGCGCTAGATTCTGACAATGCTCGGTCTTGAGGGAATTTTTCTTGTAAGGTTGCAGTCGAAGAAACACCTGATCCCCTTCTGCAAATTGACGTTCAGAGTGACCTTGATCTTCTTGTTGCTTCATGTGATTTTGTGCCATGACCAAATTATCTTTGAGGGTATGGAGAATATCCTCGCGAACTATAATTGTTTGGTCAACCGCCTGGACCTTTGAGACACTCGGTATGTATGAGAGAACTAAAGGTGGATTTTGTCCATATATCGCTTCAAAAGGAGTCATGCGTGTAGCTGTATGGTATGAAGTGTTGTACCACCATTCAGCTAAGGGTAACCATTGAGCCCACTTATTTTTCTTTTCCGAGGCAAAAGACCTCAAATATGTTTCCAAACACTTGTTCACAACTTCCATTTGACCATCGGTTTGGGGATGATAAGTTATGCCGAGATGCAATTGGATTGCTGGTGAAATTTGGGTCGCGATCAGAAACAATAGAATGTGACATGCCATGAAGCTTGAAGACTTGATCCATGAAAAGTTGAGCCACCATGGATGTTGTAAATGGGTGTTGAAGAGAACATAAATGATCATACTTGGAAAGGCTATCAACAACCACCATGATGACTGATTTATTTCCCGATTTGGGTAAGCCTGTAATAAAAACCATAGAGATATCCCTCCAAATAGCAGGTGGAATCGGAAGTGGTTGTAGTGTGCCTAGAGATTTGACTGTATCACCCTTGTTGTGTTGACACACATCACATTCAACGACAAAATTACGAATGTATTGTTTCATACCATCCTAGAAAAAAGAATGTTTGACCCTGTCATAGGTTTTGGTAAACCCGGAGTGCCCAGCTGTGGGTGTAGCATGAAGCTCAAAAAGTATCGTGGATTTAAGTTTGGATTGTTTACTTAAATACAATTGGCCTTTGTATCGAAGCTCATCATGGAGCCAAGAGTACCCTAGGGAAGCTGAAGCATTGGAATGTAATTGTTGGATCATATGCGAACTTTTGGGATCGTGTAGCCATTCCTGGCGAACGACTTGGAGCCAATTTGGTACAATGAAGGAAAGAGAAAAAAGGGATCTGTCATCTTCATATTTTTGGGAAAGTGCATCCGCAACCACATTATCTTTTCCTTTCTTGTAAATGATCTCATAATCATATCCAAAGAGCTTAGTCACCCATTTTTGTTGCTCCGGGGAGGAAATGTGTTGTTCCGAAAAATACTTGAGGCTTTGATGGTCTGTCTTAATTTGGAAGCGTCACCCCAATAGATAAGGGTGCCACAGATCAACGACATGCAAAATAGCCAACATTTCCTTTTCATAGATTGATTTGCCCAGATTTCTTTCAGACAGTTGCTTGCTGGTAAAGGCCAACGAATGACCCTCTTGCATAAGGACAACACCAATTCCTTTCTGTTACACATCAAAATCACTCATTGCAATGATGGCTAGTGTCATCATTACAAATATCCCAAGTGTTGCATATTGGTCGCAAGTGTCGCAAACATTATCTTGTCTATGTCATCTCTCTAACGACATCGTAAAGACAATTAAGACACCTCAAAGACTAGTCTTGAAGAAGAGAAATCAATTGACAAGGCGTACAAGGCTTTTGCCACTGAAAAAACTACTAAAAAGTCAATTTTTGGAAGGGAGCGCTCCCCTATGTTCTATTAGGGAGTGCTGGCACTCTGTACCCTCTTCTAGGGGAGCGTTCCAATGCTCTATGTCCCTTTTGAGGGAGCGCTGGCCTTTTTTGGGCGAAATTTGGTTTGTTGGAGGAAATCAGGGAAGAATCCCCTCAATATCTGAAGGTGGTTGGATTTGAATATGAGGTCAAGGCATGAGCTTTGGGGAGATCCACAATTGAAGGAGAGGAATCCTCAACTTATCCCAAATATCTCTCAAGTGGTTAGGTCTCTCCAAACCTATATAAGGAGGCCTCTTCATGGTGAAAGAATGGATGGAGATTGAGAATTACACCAAACTTATGATCCCATAAGTGAGATGCCATTGAATCATAATCAATGTAGATTACTTGAGTAAAGGGGTTGGACAAGGAGAGCTGGAAGAAGTTTCTGCACCTTCATCATAGGATTGTAAGTACTCTTCATTTGTTCTCATGAATATACATACATGCTTGGCCTGTTTCTTTCAAGTTTATGTTTGTTCCACATGAACGTGTCTTCAGTAGATAGATATGTATTTGAGCTAATCTCAGTAGAATAGGAAGCTTGTTGTATCTTTGTTTGTTCTACAGGACCTATCGAGGAGCTTGGGATTGAAGCTCAACTTGGACTTTGCAAGGACAAATGTCGTTAACAAGGTACACATTTTTCTTCTTCCTCTTCATTCATTAGCTTAATTAGATCTAAAAGGATGTCATTGACCAATGATAGCACCCTTTCTCTCTTGGTTTTAGGGGTCTAGATACCAAGAGGGAATCCACTTGTTCGCAGGAGGATTCACCTATAACAGAAATTGGTGACTCCACTAGGGAGGGAGTTTGAATTTTGATTCCTTTCCTAAGCCTTGTTTTGGCCCTTTGCCCACTTCTTGACCTTATCCACATCGTGTTTCTGATTCTTAGATCTGATTGATTGCCTCTTTCTTTCATCATACTCACCTTGATTGACTGAGTTTGCTTGTAATTTTGAATTTCTGGGTATTTTTTCTGATTTTTGAGAGCCCAACGCTCCCTTGCCCTTGCTATCAGAGCGCTAGTGCTCCCTGTTGGCCTTACACAGAGCATTGGAACTCTATGGTGCCCTTTACACTAGAGCACTACCCCTTTTCTGTGAGAATGTCTTCAGGATTTTCACTCTTTGAATTCATTTCTTGATTTTGGCATTGGCTCAAGAGTTTTACAATCTTAGTTCATCTTGGTCTTGGCCTTCAACACCCTGTTTTCTAAGAATTGATTCTCTTTTGTTTGGAATTTTGACATTTTCTTTCCTTGCCTTGAAGTCACTCTTTGTCTTTGTTGATTTAAGGTTAACTTGTTATTTTTTTCTCATTTATCTGACTGAGTAGAAGCCTTCGTGAGGAGATTCAAAGATCTATGCACCTTTCCATTTGATCTTTGAGGTCATCTTGTCCAAGCTTTTTTCAATCTTTTTGAGCTTTTGGTTTTCTTTTTGCAAATTTTTGTCATCTTTGTCTTTCTTGTTTTATCACAACGAGAGTGCATTGTTTATGTGTAATTTTCTTCTGATTGTCTGAACCTTGTTGACTTTGCAATCTGGATGACATAGGAAGTTTTATATCGGATTGATTATCATTCACACATAAAGTAAAAGGATACTTTTTATGATTGTTTTTGGATTTTAGAAACGATTGCTATGATTTTTAGCATTACATTGGATTTGATTGAGAAACAAATTGATTGAGGATTCTGCATCTTACTGCTTGATAGTAAAAATAACATCTTTCTCTTTCCCTTAAATAGTCATTCATTGAAAGAAAGGATTGCTTATCATTTCTTATGCAATTTTTTGGGATTTGAGTCATAATACCATCAATTTCATTGTCATACACCCTTTGAGTAAAGAACAACTGCAAAATTAACGCTAATTAAAATTTATCTAGAACATTTTGTTTTTAGAATCTTCCACCAACATTAGACTAGGATTAGGTAGTGAGTACAACTCTCCAAAGTATTCAAAACAAACATTAGCATCTTTTGGTAGAGAGAGAAAAATCCAATTGTCGTATAGGCTTTCTGGGATCCCCCTCTCACACAAGGGTTACACACGAGGTCACATTCGAGAGAATTGCAGAGATTATCCCTCTGTGGTTCAACTGTTTGTAGTGGTCAGATCGTATATTGAGGGTTCTTCTTGAGGCTCAGCTAGTTTCATTTGGTCTCGGTGTTTTGTGAACTCCGAATCTGTTCAGGGTCCTCTGGAGTTCTACCGGTCCACTTGTCCTCAGTTCTCTCGAAGGATTTCAGACTTGTTATCCTGCTCATACGTTGAAACCAGCCTATTAACTATACCCGACCAGGGGATGACTACGAGTTGGTGTCCTTAGTTGCCATAAGCTTTAGGTACTTACACCAGGTGATGGTGAAGGGAAGTCTCACTGTACTTGGAACAGAGATTGGTCAAACTCACTCGGGCTCCTTGGAGGGTAAATCCACAATTACTGCATGGAAGCTTGCACCAAGGTGAAAGTCTGTTAAGCAGTTTTCCATTGTAATTGTTCCACCATATCCTAGCCCCTTCTTGACTTGATCACACGACGTTGGATTTCATCACCAACTAGTACGATCATCGAGAGAGGTTTTGTGTTCTTGGTTTGATTCCTAGATTTGATTAGTGTATTCTGTTTCTTTGTCGTTAGTTGTCCATATATTTTTTTCGTCGAATATTTGGTTCCTCCAACATCGACCCTCCACGCCGTTCGCGTAGGGTACAAGGCCTTCCCCCAGAAAATATGGAATATTCTACCCCTTTACCCCCTCATTCCATGGAGGTCTCTCCTCAACAGATCGAGGTCCACGACGTTATAACCTCATAGGAGGAAGTTTCTACCTCTTTAGAAAATTTTCGAATTGTTATGGATCCTATGGAGGCTTTCTGCATTCCTGCGGGATATGAAAGGCGTTTTCTCTAGATGAATTCAGTCGGAGAACTTGTTGTCATTGATCCTTTTGAAATTTTGACCAGGTCAAATTCAAGCCCGCAAGTCAGATACCCGCTTTGGACTGATATAATTCGAAGCCCACCTCGCACGGTGCGATACCTTTACGGATTAGGAATAGGTGTTGATATACCTGTCATATCCCAAATACCTGAAACATCTGTTACCTATACCGTACCTTTAGATCATTTTACTGGTACGACCGTCATTTCAACCACACCGTCCGTTGGTCCAAACATGCAGTCTGTTGATCCAAGTTCCACTATTTATCTCTAGATGGCCCATTCCACGATGGTCCCTCACGTTGCGACTATTTCCACTGGTAATGTGGTGGTTAGACAAGCTCCCATTGGTACACCACTTTCATCTAGGCCTTCTTTGTCACTTCCCCTTGGGTACAGAGCATTGAATCCTTCCGTTGTCAACACTACCCAGGTTATACCCGGAAGCTCGATACCTTTAAAACAACCCAAAGGAACTAGTCTTGGTGGATCTAATCCATCAAGTGGCACCGGTCAGTCGTTTATGTCTGGTTTCCAAATTCAAGGGACTCAACCTCATGCTGGGGGGCAACCTCCTTTCAGAGGGAAACCTCCATTCGGGGGGAAACCTCCTTTCAGAGGTTGCAAGGAGGGAAACCTCCATTCGGGGGGAAACCTCCTTTCAGAGGGCAACCTCCTTTTGGAGGGAAACCTCCATTTGGAGGGAAACCTCCATTTGGGGGGCAAACTCCGTTTGGAGGGAAACCTCGTGACAGGGGGCAGCCTCAAACTAGAGCCCATCATCAACCTTCTGGACATAATGCATCTACAACACCCAATCCTTGGCACACTCCTTTTCTGGGAAATCCACTATTCCTCGGGGTGAAACATCTTCAAGGACAACAACAACCTTATCATCCTTATGGAAAAAATGTCTATCCACTTTATGGACAAATGCATCAACTGAATTATAATCCTCAAAACTCATCAGGTTATCCTCCGCTCGCACATGTTTCTCAACCCTCTTCGAATCCTCTCTACTCTAGTCAGCAACAACCATATGTAGGAGGACCTACTAGTTACAATTACCCACCTAACCCAGTTTACGTTCCTACTCATGTCCCTATGCCACACCAGTATCACCCTTAGGTTAACCGACAACTACCGTTCCTTGCTACTTTGGATCTCCCAGACTTGTCTCGGTTGACCAATGATCCTATACATCATTATCCTTTCTGGCCAATGATTCCAGCTAAACTACCTTCTGATATTCCAAAATTTGACAGTAAACCTGGAGAAGACCCAAATAACCATGTGATGTCTTTCCATTTATGGTGTTCATTGAACTCCTTAATGGACAACTCTAATCGTTTACATCTTTTCCAGCGAACACTTACGGGCTCAACATCCAAATGGTATATCGAACTTCCACGTGGTTCTTTCCAAGATTTTAACTCCCTTTCCATGTCCTTTCTCATGCACTTTCAACTACCCATTCGATATGAGACGGGTATCGAACTCTTGACCTCTCTTCATCAGAAAAACTCTGTGCATATCTCCAATCATATTCATGAGTGGAGATGACGACGAAGATTGATCAAAGAAGTCATTCCTGACCAATTATTGGTGGAATGGTTCACTAAAGCACTGTTACCCCTGATCGCTCGTGATGTTGCCATGGGTGGTGTAGTCACAGAAGAGGAATCCATTGCCAAGGCACAATACTTAGATCTGGTTTACTCACAGTTTGGTACTCTGTACGAGTTAATCCCAAATGCTATCTGTGCCACTACCGATCCATCCAAACCTTCATCTTCATCACATGTGGATGGTGTTATTGGCTCCGTCAAAACACAATCTTCATCCTAGTCGACTGGAACAACTAATCGATCTGCTCTAGCATCCACCTCCAGTTCGACCGCACCTTCCCCTACCTCCCCTCCAACTCAAATCGCTGAGGTGAATGCAGTGCAATATACCTCTTAACAACAATCTGGAGGTAAGAATAAGACAAAGAAAAAAACCAAAAAGAACAACAATGAACAACCCAAAGCTCAAAACCCACCACCTTCTAACGAAAAGAAACCACAACGGAAGCTGAAATTCCCATGTATTACTTGTGTTGACGATCACTACGCTCGAGACTGTCCACATCGCGATGAAGTGTCCAAGATTTTCAAGGGGAATTACCAACCCGTCGTGCTTACTTAGCCTTTTCCTCAGCAACAATCTATGGTTTCTCAAACCCCCTCTTCAGGGGGCAGTTCCAACCATCCTTCCCATGATGAAGCCTCGACAAGTGCCCATATTTACATGTTTAATGGGATTGATTTAACCACCCGCTCTAAGACATATGACACACCAGTTAAGCCTGACAAAGACAAATTCACTAACGATATTGTACCAGATCCATCACCATGCTCCGTCATTCCTCCGTCTGGACCACTTCAGATCGAGAAACATGCGTTCAACTCTATATTACTCCCTCCTAAGAGAACTATCTGTAAATCTACCTTTAATTCTAGTTCACATGCCACCCAGAAATACAACATTGTTGAACATCTCGCACAAGCACCGTGTGCTATGTCTGTGTTAGAATTTATACAACACTACCCCAGTCAATGTATAATTCTCTTGGCTTCTATTGTCACTTTTGATCCCGATTCGTCTAACAATATCATGTTTAACCTGGATAATTTCTCGCCTCGACTCTCTCATCAACTCACTTTCCAAGTTGATGTTGTTGTTCATAATCAACAAATCCACCGCACTATCTTGGATGAGGGAGCCTCTACTTGTGTCATGTATTGAGCCTACTAGAAAAGCTTAAAATTGCCCGCACTTAGCAAATCCCCAACAATGCTACGTGCATTCGACAGGCGAGGTTTTCATCCCCATGGACTTTTGCAGTCCATGTCCATCCAATTCGGTGGAAAATCCATCTCTGTTGATGTCGAGGTGGTCGATGCTCCCCTCGATTACAACTTATTGCTTGGAATAAGTTGGTTCTATGCTATGTCCATCGTTGCTTCGTCAATATTTCGATGTGTGCAATTTCCCCATCAAGGTAAAATTGTCACTGTCGATCAGTTAGATTTCTGTACACCTGACACTCGCACTCCTGCTACCAACAATATTTCCTTTCTGGGAGATCACAAGATCACGTATGAGTGTGTTGGTGTTGGGTTGTTGAAAGACTCTAGCCTCATGGGTACCTTCCCTACACCACTTCCACCCACCACACATCATGATGCCACAATCAATATGATTTCGACTATGGTTTACCAATCCTTGGAATCATATGACCCTTGGATTGTACCTAGTCCGTTGGATTTCGATGCACTGGGTGATGCCATGCCACTTAGTCCAACTGAAACCTCATATGTTGCCATCCAATCTACTTCTCCCTCCTCAGATGACCAACATCTCTTGGAACCCGACACTTACTCGATGCCATCGTGGTTAAATTCCTTGACGTCTGCGTTTAATTACATTTCCCAAATTTTTCCTTTTGTTGAATCAATACTGGAAATTCTTAGCAACGACGATGTACCTTGGGATGATAGCCATCATCCATCCTCTTTTCTTCCACCTCTCGAAGAAATACAGGAAGATAGACCCTCTATCTTCCCCCTTGATGTTATCCAATTTCCCCAATCACCTATACTTACACAAGATGCTATTTCTGAATGGAATTTAGGCAACATTACCTCTACAATCGAAATATATATTTCGATCAAGGAAGGTATCGTAGAAAATATTAATCTCGGCGTTAATTGTACACCCAAGGAAGTGGTTTCCTATACCGCTGTGTTTAAAGAATTTTGTGATGTCTTCACTTGGAGCTACGAAGAGATGCCAGGGATCGATCCTTCGATCGTTGTGCATGATACTAAAACCTACCTAGGTGTAAAACCTGTTAGACAGAAACTCCGCCTGGTCCATCCTAAGAATATTGTGGCTATTAAGGTAGGAGTTGAGAAATTATTGAAATCTGGCTTCATCTATCCTGTCCCTTTGATGGAATGGGTTTCAAACATTGTTCCAGTCACTAAGAATCAAGGGACCATTTGTGTTTGCGTTGATTATGGATACCTCAATAAGGCATGTCCAAAAGACAACTACCCTACACCCTTTATCGACCAGATCATTGATAATTGTGTTGCTAGCGTAATTTTCTCTTTCATGGATGGTTTCTTGGGGTATAACCAGTTTGACATTTCACCTGCTGATCAACATAAGACAACCTTCATCTGCCCGTGGGGAAATTTTTCCTTTCAGAATCTACTATTTGGCCTTAAAAATGATGGTGCTACATTCCAACGAGCCATGTCCTACGCTTTCCATGATATCAAACGTATTGCGGAACCTTACCTCGACGACTTACCTGCCCACTCATCCAATTGATCATACCATTTTGGTCATCTACGGGCTATTTTTCTTTGATGTCGGTTCTACCGCATTCGTTTGAACCCACATAAGTGTATTTTTGTTGTCGAATCAGGATGACTCCTCGGCTTCGTTGTTTCCAAGGACGTGATTCGGGTGTATCCCTTAAAAATTAAGTCTATCTTGGCTTTACCTCCACCTAACAATCTGACACAACTCCAAAATTTGCAGGGGAAAGAAAAATTTCTTCGTCGTTTCATTTGTAACTATGCTGAGATTACAAAAGGATTTATGCGCTTGTTACAGGAAGACAACCCTTTCTTTTGGGATGACACTGCTAAACACTTGTTTACTGCTCTTAAGCATGCATTAACCAACACTCCTTTGTTACATTCTCCGAATTACACAAAGGACTATATCCTTTACTTAGCAGCCTCCACTTCCACTATTTCCATGGTGTTAGTTCAAGAGGACCCTAACGGCGAGGAACACGTGATATATTATTTGAGAAAAAGTCTATCTCATCCAGAGCTCAGATATTATTGAAAAGTTGGCTCTGGTAGCCGTCATCACTGTCTAGAGATTCTGTCACTACATTTTTCTACGCACCACCATGGTTATTGCAGACTCGAACCCCATGTACCACATTTTAAAACGTCAAGTTCTTGGGGGAAAATATTCGAAATGGATCGTTATCCTTCAGTAATTTGATCTCAAGTTCACTAAATCCAAAGCTAAAAAGTCCCTGGTGTTTGCAGAGCTTATTTGTGACCTTCCCCATGCTAATGAAGATATTAAGCCCATATATTCTCTTCCGGATGAAACTTTGTTCCTCATTAGCACGTCTGATCCTTGGTATGGAGATATCCTTCTTTATCTCTAGACCCAACTTTTTCAGCTCGATATCTCTCGTGAATAACGTCGTCGTATACACGACCATTCTTGTCGTTACCTTATTATCGACAACACTTTATACCATCGTGGAATTGACACTATCCTGCGAAGATGTCTCACTCATGAAGAGGCTGAACGCACGCTTAATGACTGTCACCTTGGAGCCTGTAGCGATCATCTTTTTGGGATGGCTACCGCTCACAAAATCTTACATGCCAGCTACTTTTGGCCCTCAATTTTCAAAGATTGTATTGAGGCAGTCAAAAAATGCACACCCTGCCAAGTTTTTCACAAAAAGGTACGAACCCACCCTGCTCCGTTGCATCCCATTGTTGCCATCAGCCCCTTTTCCAAATGGGGCATTGATTTCATGTAATGTAAGCCTACCTCAGCCGAGGGGCACAGTTATATAATCATTGTCGTCGATTACTTTACAAAATGGTTTGAGGCTATGCCTACCTTTCTGAATGATGGTTGTACTGCAACTCTTTTCCTTTTTAACCACATCATCAATCGTTTTGGTTTTCCACACGCCATTGTCATTGATCATGGTTCACACTTTAAAAACTAGATGATGAGTGAATTGCATGCCAAGTTGGGTTTTCTCCATGAGAAATCATCCCCGTACTATCCTCAAGCGAATGGACAAGTTGAAGCTATCAACAAAGTCCTCAAAACTATGATCCAACGGATGGTAGGGGCCAACAAGACATCCTATCATCTACAACTTTTTTCCGCTTTCTGGGCCTACCGTACTTCAGTGAAAACTGCTACTGGATTCACTCCTTTCCAGCTAGTATATGGCATAGGACTTGTTTTACCAATCGAGTGTGAAATTCCTTCGTTAAAACTCAAAGTAGAACTCCTGCCCCACACTTCTGCTGAAGAAGAACGTTTCTTACACTTAACTAGGTTGGATGAAACACGTCGTGATGTTTCTCTCGTCAATGAGACATATCAAAAATGAATCAAGAATCAATATGACAAGTTTTTCCATCCTCTCACTTTTGCAGAAGGAGACCTAGTCCTCATTTATGTCCAGGCTCATGACAAGTTAGGGACGGGTAAGTTAGAACCTCTATCACATGGTCCTTACATCGTGAAACATGTTCTACATAGAGGGCCTACAAGTTAGTGGACTATGACGGAATCTCCCTGGGTGAGCTTCAGAAAAGGATTTACCTTAAGAAGTACTATGCTTAGGACATCTAGCACACATGCTTTGTACACTATTTTATTTTAGTTTTGTGTGTCTTTTTCTTTTGCGTGCTCAAGTTTTTGCCTTAGTTTCTTATACTGTGTCTTGTGTTTTCATGTGCAGATGACATCTCCCTTTCCTATCTTTGTCAGGTTTGTGGATGGTGCTAGTTGACACACCCATAATGTTGCTTCCACAACTTGGGTCATTTACCACTCTAATGAGTTGGTGAGTTTCAGAGGTATTTGCTAGGATCGACAACTAATAACATGGTAGAATATCATGCTGTCATCGGACTTTTAACCGAAGCATCCTCCCTAGTCATTTCTCGCATAATTGTCAATCTGGACTCTCAACTCGTGGTCTGTCAACTCAATCGAATCTACGCTATTCACAATCCTATCCTTCTACGACTCCACCAACGAGTTATCCGTCTTGAACGAACGTTTGATTTTATCGAATACCGACACATACCAAGAGAACTCAATACCATTTTGGATTCGTTAGCAAATTACATTATGGATAGATATCTCACACATAGATAAGTTTTCATAAAGGAAATGAATCACATCACATATCATCATGTAAATTAAAACACATCACATAAAAGACATCATCATTTGAAAATCATTTGGCACTGTAAAAACTTGGAAATGTATATATATACGGCGTGACTGAAAAAGTTTGATTGCATAAAAAATGGTACATAGAGAGGAAAAATGTAGGTCCTCACACCCATAAACATCGTCATACAGACTATCCAATCATCATGAAGATCCTAATATCCCTGCATCACATTATGCTATGAGTAACATATCACTGCATGGGCTATTCACCTCAGTAGAGAGTTAAGACTCTCAGACACTCCCATAGTGTGTCTTTGTAGATGTAGTGGCACTTCCCGCCTCCTGAGAGGAGGGATACCCATCGTGAGACCTCAGAGGTTTCTTTCAACCTCCAGGAGACCTCCTACTGCTACCCCTTGATCTACCGCTATCTGAGCATCCCCATGATACCCCAGTGCTGACATATCTGCTGAATGTGTTGCTCCTCTATCTGCACGATGAAACGAAACGTCTGTTAAAGACTCTTCTATGTACTCTAAAAAAAAATTATAACGTTCAAAAATTAAAAACACTTGACAAGATCCGTTTGGTTTCTTACCTGACGCATCCCAATCCTCCCCCTCTGGAAGAACCAAGTCCATGCTGCTTCAAAAATCTACTCCGGAATATGGAAAGTCTTCTATCACGATCAATTGGCGTCTCAGCCAAGAGAAGAAATTACCAGTGAATCTGAACTCTGAATCTGGGCCTAGTCTCAGAGATAGGCTGGTCCACCGCTCCACACGTGGTTCTCCCACTAGCCGTACCGGTAATGAAATTTGAGGTTGCATCCCAGGAATGCGCTCTAAGAAGAATGAAACCAATAATGAACCATATCCAAACTGATTATGCTGCCCTAATATGCATCTCGTAATCTGTTCCTTCACGTGGTGAAGAAACCCTGTGCTCTAGTTAAACAGTGTTGAATCTAGACACTATAAACCATAGGCCACCTGTGATATTGAAACTAGGTGTGCACTCGTACTTCCCGATATACTCGTAATGGAAAATATAATGGATCGAAGAGATAGATCCCTAATATCTTTGATCGCAATTCTGCCACCCACTAGTCTCGCTCCTGGGACACAATGGTTTGCCAGATACTCATCCACATGCGTGGGAAGTACCCGTTGTTCGGTTAGAACTATGGGAGCCCCTCTTTTTGAGAGACCAGTTATGAATTACACATCTTCTAACTCAATGGTAAGAAGCTATGTTCCCATCTGGAATCCTTGTTCAACAACGTTCCACAACCCGATCATATGCTCAAGAAGAAGGACCTCTTTCTTCATTTTTTGCATCTTGACATATTTGAGGAGACTACAATTCCTCAACACGACTCTCACTAGGGGACTTTGAAAAGAGGCCACATCATCAATCTCATTCTCTCTTTATTTCCACTCAAGCATGATTGTTTCCGAAATCACCTGCATCAACAATCAAATTTTTCATTAAAAATCACATTTTTCGGCAATTTTTGGGAAATTTTCAAAACTTTAAAAAAATAATTGTTTTCTCTTGTAAAATACCAATGCCCTATTTGCATGAACATCAGGGAGCCAACACACCCTTACATTAGCCATCAAGCATTCGAAAATTAAAAAAAAAAAACTCTTCACGTTTTGAGCGCGCGCTGGCCGTTTTTGGGCATTTTTTCTTGTGTTTTTTTGGGCAGCGCCCTCATAGCCACTACATCAGAGTGTGGGCACGCCCTTCATTGACCAATAAGGGTGTTTTCCAAGCCATTCAATACTCCCCCACGACCTTTAGAGGAGCGTCGAGCGTTTTGGGCACTTGGGCCGACCCAGGGCATCATTTTTTATAAATATTTATTGCCTTAAACGAAAATGTGAACTATATAAATGAAAGAAGGGAAGAAGAGCACCAACCGGGTCCAAACGACGAGGAAAATGATTGACCGTAGCTTCGACATCGAGCAAAACAAGATTCACCTCCAAATAACAAATTCTCCACTACTACAAATCTTGGCACAAGTGAAATGGTAAATGACATTTTTTACCCCATTTTACTATTATGCATTTCATTTTTTGCCTAAACATATAGTTTTTGGGTTTTTAAAAATATTTTGGAGGCCTTATTAATCCCCTGGAATGCAGTTTTGATAGGTTTCGAAGAACTTTTGTTCGTTTTTTATCTTGTCACTTTTATGAGCATAATCTGAGTTCGTTCTTAAGCTAAAAAATATAAGAACGCGCCGGGTAAAATTTTATCTCTTTTTCGGACCCGCATGGATAAATGAAAAAGGAACCCCCTGGAGTCTTCTTTAAACTCTTTTCAAACTCTCTAAACGTGAAAAGATTGTCGAGTGATCTTGCTTCCTTTCCCACTCGTTAAAAGGTTTGAAAGGGCATCTTTCGAGTGATAATTTATCTCTTTTTCGGCCTCACAAGACTAACATTATGAAAAAGGACAACATTGGAGTCATCTTTAAGTTGTTTTCAGACTCTCTAAATATGAAAAACCACCGAGTTTACCTTCTCTGGACTCATTAAACAATCATACATTGAAGGGCCCATACACAACCGAACCCTTACTTCATCGAGTTCTCTAAACAAAGGAAGAGGGACTTAACAAAGGTGAGTCATACCAAGCATGTGTTACCCTCCTTAAGCTTGTTAAATTAAAAAAAGGTACTCGTCTATCTGGATGGGGGAAAAATTGAAGGAAGCAAGCCAAACAGTTTTTGAGAACATTACCAGTAACTCTTATGGTCACCCTTGAACACGACACTTTGTCTTTGCACGCATTTTAATCCGATGAACCTCTGCACTGAGCCAATCCTCTGAGTTTATTTTACTCCTTTGGGTCACTTGATGAAAGTCACAACATCCACTGCATCATCAAGTTTTTTTCCATGTCATGTTTCTGCTGTTGTGCCTCAGTGTCCAAGGGAAGTATCTTCCTCGAGAATCAGCCATCACAAATATCTAGTTTCAATACCTGTGTCAGTCCATGTTCATTTGATCTACCAATTACATCTCCATGTCAGTTTCGTGTCATTGATGGGCGATACATCAAGGCCCTCCTACGGTGAGTCTATTTCTGTCAACTTCAACACATTATCCAGGAAATAGACTTAGAAACCAGTTAGTACCTTGGGACCTGCATGCCTCAATGGAAGGCCTCCTCGTGTCCGACAATGGGTTTACATCATTGACCCCTGATCGGGTGATTCCAAAAATGTTTGACTTCATCTCCTTCATTCACATTCGTCGGAATGTACTAGAGTACCTTGGGAATCATTAACATCAATGGTGATATCCCTCGCACTTGTTAACGATTTACCTCATTGACCGGTAATCAAGTGGTTTCTACCATGTTCGACATCAGAACATATATTCACATGGTTAGATTCATACTACATCGGGATCGGTAAGAAGACCCTAGGTTGAGTTATCACTCTTATATATACTTTGCCCAGGTTGCAAAGGCATTCTTTTGAACTATGACACATATACTGTCACATAGATCCACATTGTATTGGTCGTGGCTATGTCGTGTCGTCTTGTAGATCCACTGTGTATTCTTCATGGCTACGATCATTTCAGGTCATAAGAGTATAGATCCACATTGTATCTTCAGTGGCTATATCTTTTATCAATATAATTATGGATCCACAGTGTATTTTATGGCGGCCATACCTAAAAAGTCTTTATCACTCAAGCATGGGTATGCTTGCCTTGGGTTTGAAACATGTCATAATATTTGTTTGATGGTTGTGTGCAGCTTTTTCCAGCCTCTCTGCGTCCATACCCTTGCTCAAAAAAGTCTACAAACTACTTCAGTCATCGTCATCCTCTAACTTCGCACTTTGGGGGGAAATCTATTACACATCAAAATCACTCATTGCAATGATGGCTAGTGTCGTCATTACAAATATCGCAAGTGTCACATATTGGTCACAAGTGTCACCAGTGTCGAAAACATTATCTTGTCTATGTTGTCTCTCTAACTACATTGTAAAGACACTTAAGACACCTCAAAGACTAGTCTTGAAGAAGATAAATCAATTGACAAGGCGTACAAGGCTTTTGCCACTGAAAAAACTACTAAAAAGTCGATTTTTGGAAGGGAGCGCTCCCCTATGTTCTGTTAAGGAGCGCTATCTCTCTGTACCCTCTTTTATGGGAGTGTTCCAATGCTCTATGTCCCTTTTGAGGGAGCGCTGGCCTTTTTTGGGCGAAATTTGGTTTGTTGGAGGAAATCAGGGAAGAATCCCCTCAATATCTGAAGGTGGTTGGATTCAAATCTGAGGTCAAGGCATGATCTTAGGGGAGATCCACAATTGAAGGAGAGGAATCCTCAACATATCCCAAATATCTCTCAAGTGGTTAGGTCTCTCAAAATCTATACAAGGAGGCCTCTTCATGGTGAAAGCATGGATGGAGATTGAGAATTACACCAAACTTATGATCCCATAAGTGAGATGCCATTGAAGCATAATCAATGTAAATTACTTGAGCAAAGGGGTTGGACTAGGAGAGCTGGAAGAAGCTGCTCCACCTTCATTAGAGGATTGTAAGTACTCTTCATTTGTTCTCACTAATATACATACATGATTGGCCTGTTTCTTTCAAGTTTATGTTTGTTCCACATGAAATTGTCTTTAGTAGATATATCTATATTTGAGCTAATATCAGTAAAATAGGAAGCTTGTTCAATCTTTGTTTGTTCTAAGGACCTATCGAGGAGCTTGGGATTGAAGCTCAACTTGGACTTTGCAAGGACAAACACCATTAACAAGGTACACATTTTTCTTCTTCCTCTTCATTCATTAGCTTAATTAGATATAAAAGGATGTTAGTGACCAATGATAGCACCCTTTCTGTCTTGGTTTTAGGGGTCTAGATACCAAGAGGGAACCCGCTTGTCCGTAGGAGGATTCACCTGTAACACTTTCCCTAAAGCATCAAATTCCAAGACAAAGGTCTTTGTGAAATCAGGAAGGAACATGACTGGAGTGGTGCACATGGCCATATTCAAGGTTTGAAAATCTTGAGCAGCTGCTGGAGTCCAAGTGAAAGAGTTCTTTTTTAGGAGTGAAGTGAGAGGGGATGGAATCTTTCCATAATTCTTAACAAACTTGTGATAATAACCTGTTAAGCCTAGAAATCCATGCAAGATTTTGAGAGTCTTTGGGTGAGGCCAGTCTTGCACAGCTTCAATTTTTTTAGGATCAACCCTAATGCCGTCCTTGCCAACCAGATGACCCAAGTACTCGACTTCTGAGGCGCCAAAAGCACATTTAGACTGTTTCAGGAAAAGTTGGTGCTGAAAGAGTAGATGGATAACTCAATCCACATGAGCAAGATGGTCTATCCAGGTTTTTCTATAGATGAGGATATCATCAAAGAAAACTAAGACAAAATGACGGAGAAAAGGACGAAAGACATGATTCACGAGGCTTTGGAAGGTGGAGGGGGAATTACACAAGCCAAAGGGCATGACCAAAAAATCATAGTGGCCTTCATGAGTTCTAAAGGAAGTCTTGGGAATGTCTACCTCTTTCATACGTATCTGGTGGTATCCAGAACGAAGATCAAGTTCAGTAAAGAACTGGGCGCCACTCAATTCATCCAAAAGGTCATCAATGACAGGAATGGGAAATTTGTCTTTAATGGTAAGTTTGTTGAGGGCCTAGAAGTCATGACACATTCACCAAGAACATTCTTTCTTCAATACCATGACAAACAGAGAAGAGTAGGGGCTCATACTAGGGCGAATAATGCCTGCATTAAGGAGTTCCTAGACCATTTTCTCAATTTCATTTTTTTGGGAAAAGGGGTGACGATACAGATAGATATTTGGAGGAAGGATTCCTAGTACAAGGGGAATGGAATGATCATGAACACCATGGGAAGGAGGGAGTCCCTAGGGAGTGGAAAATACCACTTGATGTTTAGAAAGGATGGATTTGAGGTCTTGCGGCACAAAGGGTGTCTCTATTGCTTGTATGACATGTAGTTGGGCAATAACACCAGAATGACCATTTTTGAGCAGCTTTTCCATGCGATGGGAACTAATGATCTCAGGTGAACCGACGATGATGCCTTGGAACTTATATTGTTGGCCCTCCTGGTCAAATTTCATGGTTAATTCCTTAAAATCCAAGAGAATGGGACCCAAAGTCGTTAGCCAGTCTGCACCTAACACAATGTCACAACCGCTCATGTCGATAGCAAACATATGAGATTTCGGGTGGTAGTCACCAATTTGGAGACACATTTTCACAACACCCTCCACATTTCATGGAGACATTATTGGCAATCATGATTTGGAAATTATTGACTGCATGGATGTAGCAATGAGTTTCTTGGGCAATGTGGCGATGAATAAAATTATGGGTGCTTCCACTATCGATCAAAATGATGGCCTTCCTATGCTTGATGTAACCTATTAGATTGAGGGTTTGGGGAGCAGAGAAGCCAGTGAGAGAATTTAGGGAAATGACTGGTTCGACTTAGGGAGGGTCTGAGGGAGGGCTGATGTCAGTGGTTTCAGGTGACTCAGATACAAGGGAGTTTCAACCTCCTCTTATGAAATATCCTCCGAGATGGCCATAAAAAGCTTTTGTTCCTTACACTTGTGGCCCGGGAAATATTTTTCATCACAATTATAACAAAGGCCTTTGAGTTGGCGTTCAACCATTTCATCCCTAGTCAATTTTTGGATCTTTAGTGGAGCGGAGGGAGTAGTGGGATTTACTGGTTTAGTGCAAGGGATAAAGGAGGGTTTCCGGTTTTGAGAAGATACAACATGTTGTGCTTCTTTAGCTCTTTTATTCGTTTCCACCCAACTTTGAGGCCGAGCCATGAGGACATGGGCTCGAATCTCATCCTTGAGGCCACTGATAAAACACTCTCGAAAAAAATCATCAAACATGCCCTCTGTCCGAAAATCCAAGTGCTCAAAATTAGCTATAAAGTCTTCCACTGTTCCTGATTGTTTCAACTTTGTCAAACAACCCAAATGGTTGGTGTCAGTGTTAAAGCATTCATAAAGCTCTGCCAAAAAGTGTGTCCAAGCAATATACCCTTGACGGGAAGTTTTTCTCCATTACCACCATTGCCAACATTCTTGATCTATATGGAGAACACCATACCGGAGTTTGGGCAAGTCAACTGTAATGTCGTATAAAGAGAAATAATGTTCCATTTGGGTTACCCAACTAGTGGGATCCGAGCCATCAAATTTGGTCACATCCACCCGCGAAAGGCGTAGGTCACATTGAAAGTGATGGTGTTGAAAGTTATGGGAATGGGAGGAAGTTTCAGCTTCAGTATGTGGAGGTGTGTCAGATAAAGGGTTATCT
>ML797586.1:270209-299046 GCA_009831015.1 Picea engelmannii | reverse complement strand
TCAATCACATATAATAATCAAATTTCCCAAACATGTGCACCCCCCTTTACCCAGACAAATGCTCAAAGATGTTATGGAGTTTAATAAGTCATGTTTGGAGAGGGTCTTAGGATGTCCTATTGGGATAATTCTCCTCAAGTTTGGGGTTTTTCCTAGGTGAAGAACAAGCTAGGTCATGTAAATGTGTGAGATGGTGCAGGGGGGATTTTTGGGAAAAGGGTGCAGTGATAACAGGGAAATGGAGATCGTGCTCGTGGGTGCCTCTATAAAGGGTGAGTTGCACCTCTTCATGGATTCCATTGTTTCCTAGCCCATTCAACGCCTTTTATTATTTGTCTTATTTCTTTTTCTTTTCAAGAGAATGGTTGGGGCACATTGTCCTGGCGTGGTGACCAATGGTGACAACGTTACCCACAAGGACTTCACGGAAATGAGAAGGTTGGCTCATGATGAGAATCCATTTCCCTTGGTTATGCCACCAAGAGCCACTACCCTGGTTTGGTGACTAGATATATGGTAGTGTCAAACTGTTACATGTCCATGGACCTATTAGGTCAGCTCATGATGAGACCTCCCATCCACCAACTAGATCTTGAGTTTTATTTTATCTGACGGGTCTCCTTTTCTTATTGAGAATCCTTTTATTGCTTTCTCGAGAATCCCTGGGCAAAGAATCTCAAAGGTTTTATTTTGGATTTTAACTTTTTCCAGCTACTTTTACCCTCTGGGCCTTTAGCCCCTTCTTCCCACTAGGCAAGTTACAACCCTTCCTAGTGTAGAAAACCCAATGCCCAAACCAAGGTAGGGGAAGATGAGAGGGAATATGATGAAAAATGTTAAGTATGGAAGGAATGGACGATGACCTTTCATAGACCCACCTAGTGGAAACTCATCCTAAAGGGAACCAACTTACTAGGGCATTCTATCACCCCCCCCCCCCCAAAGGTATGAACAAGTTAAAGAGCATAATTTCCAAGAAAAAATTATGAAATAAAGGAGAGTTCAATGCAACACATTCAAATGCTTCGAAAATCAGAGTGACACATACCATGATACCCGGACTCATTACTTCATGGAGTAAGACCCCCTACTACTTCAAGACTTGGCAAATTAGATGGATGATGTTGTTGATGATATATGGGATGCACTGAGGAAAATATGGGCCCTCTGGGTCCAAGATCAAGTCATATGGATCTTGATACTCCATGTCTAGGACCTGTTGGGCCTCGAGACATAATCTCCTTAGTTATCCCTAGGATAGGGGTTAACATTTGGCTCCAACTCAGGGACATGTGCACATTGTAGAGCGCATGAGAACCTCAAGATCTCTAGCATGTCCTGTATCTGCTAGATCTCAACAAAAAGAATTAGTAATATTTGGGGTGATGATATCACCCCTAGCTCATATATGATATAATGGAATAAAAGTAAGCGAGCATATATATACAAAATAAAAATGAAACTATACTAGCATGATATGTAGATGGTATATACAATGGATGCAAATGCCTACTTACCTCTACTTACATGTTGGTTTAATGTTAGGTGTAGTCAAATAACCAGTGAAACCATCCTAGAAATATCTCATAAAACAAACCCCTATGCTTCACCATAAACCAAAACAATGATAAGTCAAGCACAAAAATAACATGAGTTAGAGAATGTATTGTATCATTAGAAATCATAAAGTATAGCTCATGGAGGCGGGAGGGAGGGACAAAATTATGTCAATTCACACTCTTAGGAAAGTTCTCAATCCATCTCATAAAGGGATCGTGAAAAATTAAAGGTTCAAAAGACCAACTCAAAGAGTTTGAAGGTTGGCTACCTTGGACATCTTCACATTCTGAGGTCTGGGAAGGGACCAATAAGAACCTAGAGGATGAATTACAATTTAAGGGAAGGTTGAAAGACTAAGATAATAAATTTCTTCTTAAGGTATTCAACCTACCCTTGAATTCTAAAAGTAGGCTTTGCCCCGGATAAAACTTAAGACAAAGGACATGCTTCCCAACTACACCTTTAGTGACATAGTGATATAAAGTAGTCGAAGGGAGATGGAAAACCTTATCAAAAGAATCCTTCTTTGGGCAAGCAATGTCCTCACCTTTGTCAATATCTGAGCATAACGGTGGTTGATAATCGTCTTCATAGAATAAATTCAAGAGCTCATAGGAATACTCATAAAAAGCCTCAAGGTATGACCAAAAAACATTATGACAGTATAGAGCTAGGTCACCCTTGGGTGCTTGGAAATCATCTGCAACCACATCATCTCCTTGTTTCCAAATGTGAAAAATAGTAGTAACCTCATATGATAGTTGTAAAGGCAACTTTTGGAAATTTCCCTCAAGTTCGTAAATGGGATCCCCATCATATCCAATCACATCCCATTTATGTTTCCCAACATGTATGAACTCATCAATATTATCAAAAAAGTAATCACCTTTATCATAACATGAAGGGATTAAAACATCCAAGGGCTCCTCTGACACTTCTTTACTTTCCAAGTCATAAAATAAAGCATCATCAAAATCTTAGAAAAAGAAATAACTTACCGTGTTTACTTCTTCCTGTGCGGGAGCTTCAAGGATTTCATTAAAAGGAAGAGCATGCATCATTGTTTCTTCCTCATGAACTTCCTCTACATCTTAGGCTTCAAACTAAGGAGGATATATTTCATCCAAGAATTCCCTTTCTTCTTCCTCTGAATCACAGAACAAGGTAGCAGCAAAGACTTGAAAAGGAAAATGACTAACCTCATCCTCGTCTTCTTGTGCAGGTGGAATAGGCTCTTAGATGGATTCATCAGAGGGAGTGGCATTCATCAATACTTCATCATCATGTTTGATATCTTTAGGCTCTCTCTCTTCAACCAGGTTCTCATTATCCTCAGTAGGAGCATGAGTAAATTCTTGCTCTTCCTCATGGGATTAGAAACCCTCATTAGGATCCCTCTCCTCAACCTCCTGTTGGCTGATGACTTGTTCCCTTCCTTCAAATATCTCAAGCGAAACTAATCTCTCCAGACTAAGAGTATATGGGTTACCTTTGGGGTCATCAACTTTGGTTTCTAAAGAAAATATGTGTTTTCTATTGAAGAAAGAGATATTCACCTCGATTTGTATAGCCATGTAATAGGCATCATCGATGGTTTTTGGCCCCTTTTTATTGATGAGGAACCCTAAATTCACTAAGAGTGCATTGGTATAGAGATAAATGAGGTACTTGTCTCCAGGACAATGGCTTCTAGGAATCTAGTACAGCAAGTTCTCAAACCTAGTCTGGAATTCCTTGATAGTTTCATTCTTAGTTTGTTTCATATACTCAAGCCTTTTTAATACCATTTGGATATATTCCAATTTAATACCCCATCTCTCAAGAAAGGTTTCTTCTAATTGGTCCATTGATGTGATGTTAGCATCAGGGAGATTGGCATACCATTCCCTAGCATTTTCATGAAGAGTGGCAGAGAGAAGTATCATTTACAAATCCTCAACATCATTATTGATAGGGTGGAGTTGAAAGAAAGCCCAAAAGTTATCCATGTGATTTTTGGCTCTAACCCCATCACTACCAGTGAATCTAGGAAGCCATTTTTCATACCTCGGGGGCATTTGTCGAGGGTAACCAAAAATTTTACTCATATCCAAGGGTTTAGAATTTCTTGGGTCCCATTGAGAAGCGATGTTTAGCTTAATCATCAGTGGAGTCGACAAATAATCCTTCTAGGGATCATCAAATGAAAAAAAGGGAATCACCCTCAGTGGAGTCGCCAGGTAAGCTTCATAATATAAAATGATTTGAGGAAAAGGCTTACCGAAAAAAGTTTCGTTGAGGAATATTGACTTAGTGTTCCCCAACAACGACGCCAAAATGTTATCGCACAATTTGTACTTGCCCAAAATCCCAAAGCAAGTGCATACAGAATTGGTGTAACTGGGAATAACCTATCATTGTCACCTTAATAGGAGATCCCTTTCTATTTAGGAGTATGTCAAGACTACCCCAGAGGAGACATCCCCAATGACCTAGAGGGTTTGAGAAGGATAAGGCAAGTAATCACAAGGAAATCCTTCCCCTCTCACAGATCACTCAAATCAAAGTATTCTTTACGTCTTATAAAGATGAAGCAAATAGATAATATTGTGTACATGCCCAAAACAAGACAACAAGGCAAATAGGGGCACTTTCCAAGTACCAAATGATTGTTAGTGCTTCATAAGACAATAAACCTTCATAAAGTAAGCTAGATGATACGAATTTCAAGCAATGCAACATTTATAATAGAAATTAATATTTTATAACAGCCACAAGATTTATGCCTTGAAATTGCTTGAAAAAGATTAAAAAAGTAACTTTGACTAGGCAAATTGAGAATAAATTGTCATAAGCAAAGTTGGCAATGTTTAGCAAGATTTTATTATCGTTTTTGCAGAGAATCTGCTGCAGTTAGATGGTTGTAGAAATCTGTTGCAACAACAACAAATTCTAATTGTCAAAACTGCAAGAAAACACCATACAAAGTTAGCACTTACCTAGTAGATTGACTAGCAATTATCGCAATTGAGTTTTGAATGGGTCAAGTGCAATTTATGTAGGCAAATGTATCAAATCAATGTATGGTTGTATGGTTGTAGCAATGTTTTTCTATAGTAGCAAGTTAACTTGGGAGTTAGTCTAGTTTAGGGTTAGCAAATGTTAGTCAAAGCTTCAAGGATAAAAGTATGAGTGCTTGTTTGATCAATCAACACTTGTAGATGGTAGTCTAGTGCATTTCTAGGGTAAATGGAGTCATTAATGGAAGCAACAAATTTTAGAGGAAATATAGCAATGATAATTATATGTCAAAGGGATGGAAAGGATAAGAAATGTGTTGGTATCCCAAAGCCTCAAAAATCCACCTCCAAGAGATAATTGCTAGAAAGTAACAAAGGTTTGGCACTAGCGATTCCTCCTTTCCTTGTGCAAATTATAATAAAATATGCAATTGGGCATGGAAGTAGGGTTACTACAGTGCTACAATGGTAGGGCTATAGTATCTACTTCAAGATAGGTTTCTTTCAAGAAATTTTAGCACATGGAAGACTATAGGGAAAAAGATAATAACATATGTATTTCCCCCAGGGTTTCAAGTAAGCAATTTTGTAATATTAGACATTAAACAAGTAAAATTAACCATAAGAATTCATTCACAATAAAGAAATGCAGATTTTCCACTTACTTCACCAAGAATAATCAAGTAAAAACCCTATTTGAATATCCTCCACATGAAAATTGCCAAAGTACACCAATAAATGCCTCCTCCAAGAAGTGTGCACCACTAATTTCAACCTAGAAACTTTAAAGAAGGCCGAATTTCAGACCACCACTTGTGTGATGAGTGAATGATGAAAAAATACAAGAGTTTTATCTCTTATTTATACAATATCAATGACCTTTAATTATATTTTAGGTCATAAAAGGCCGACATGGCTAGTTTACATCAAAAATCCAGTGTTTACATAAAATCAATAATTAAAACCCTAATTTCACTTTAGGAATGATGTCATTCCCCTCTGGGGTGACGTTAGACCCCCAACTTGGAACGCTAGGCCGCAAATGCAAAATGTTGGGCCTCCAGAGGCCTCAAATGCTACCACACTTTCCAACTAGCACCAAACCGTCCTCATAAATGCCAAACCCTAATTGGATGATGTCAAGGGTCATCATGGTGACATCAGGGGCCTTCAAGGGCCAATGCCATGGTGGAAGGGAAAGACCCCCTAGGTCTAGGCCTACTAGAGTGTCTTGGGGAAAACATCATTCTTTCTTTCTAGTGCCATCCTCTGGTGTCTCTATGCCCCTGGTTGGGGTCATAGCATCCATCTGGTGGGATTTTAGCCCCATGGAGGTCTGAGCTAATCATATCCCCATATGTACATGTCCATCAGGCATGGTCCTATAGAAACAACAAGTACGAAGCATCTCAAAGGTTTTATTTTGGCTTTTAACTTTTGTCGACTACTTTTTATACCCTCTGGGCCTTTAGCCCCTTCTTCCCACAAGGCAAGGTGCAACCCTTCCTAGTGTGGAAAACCCAATGCCCGAACCAAGGTAGGGGAATATGAGAGGGAATATGATGAAAAATGGTAAGTATGGAAGGAATGGATGATGACCTTTCATAGACCCACCTAGTGGCAACTCATCCTAAAGGGAACCAACTTACTAAGGAATTTTGTCACCCCCCCCCCAGGTATGAACAAGTTAAAGAGCATAATTTCCAAGCAAATGTTATTAAATAAAGGAGAGTTTAGTGCAACACATTAAAATGCTTCAAAAATTAGAGTGACACATACCATGATACCCGGACTCATTACCTCATGAAGCAAGACCCGCTGCTACTTCAGGACTAGGAAAGTGGCATGGATGTTGTTGTTGCTGATAAATGGTGTTAGCGCAAGGAGTCACCCCATGACTGCATAGGGGTAAGCCTTACACATCAAGAAATACGAAAAGAAAGTTGATTTTGAAATTATGAGAGAGGTAGGGATGAAGCTATCTACTTGACTTGACAAATCATATGAATATATCCTTGCAAATCATATTCCATATGCAGCAAAACAGATCATCCAAAAGCATTGTTCAGCCTTTCAAGGCTTTCAGGTAGAAGACTTTTATGAGAAAACATAGAACTGCAAACAGAAAGATATGAAAATCCTTTTCAAGCATACTATTTATATAGTAGAAGAAGAATCATCATATGAAGATCCTTTTCAGAAGAGATTTAGCAACACACAAGGTAGAAGATCTCAAAGGATCCTCCTAAGAAACCCTCTCACACTTGTTGTTGAAGAAGAACAAAGCTCAAGAGTCAAAACAAAGAAAAAACATAGCTAAACATCACTTCCTTCTGCAAATGAATTCTTAACACAGAAAATGATAAGATAGGCTATCTTCGAATTAATCTTTCAAAGTACAAAAAACAGAGCCTCTCAACCTCCCTCTATTTCTTCATTTGGAACATGGATTTATAACAAAAAGGAAAGGCAACATCTAGAGGTACGAGTTGGCCCTTCCTCACATCAGATTCTCCAACAATAGCTATCAATCGAACACATATGCTAACAGTTGTTAACAAACTGCTACAAAAAAGGAGTCGTCTAGGTAACCAATCCAACATTATTTAAATAGTGTGGTCTTCTTTGCTGTGCATTCCTTTCCATTGCCAAGCGTCCTCCAGTGGTTAAACATTTTCATCATGATGCCACCTATAATCCTTGCTCTTCTCCACATCATCATCCACTCACCAGAATGATAACTTAAACTCCTTGAATCCAGGCGTTTGTTGGTAGCGTTGTTGGGTAGCGAGCTTGTGTAGCATCTCCTCCAAATGGGCCCGCAATTTCGGTAGCGCCAATCGAGATTTGGTAGCACACTGTGAAATTCACAGCGCCTAGGAGATTTAGTAGCGCACTGTGAAATTCACAGCTCCCAGGAGATTTGGTAGCGCACTGTGAAATTCACAGCGCCCAGGAAATTTGGTAACGCACTGTGAAATTCACAGTGCCCAAGAGATTTGGTAGTGCACTATGAAATTCACAGCACCTAGGAGATTTGGTAGCGCACTGTGGAATTACGCAACGCCATCGCTAAACCAGTCTTAGGAGATTAGTTAGTACTTTCGGCAGTGACTTTCCAGGAATAAATTTGACTAATGTCTTACGCCAATTTTGTAGATGAAGATCTTGGTGCTAACAGATGGGATGCACTGAATAAAAGATGGGCCCTGAATAAAAGATCCGGTTGTATGGATCTCGGTACTCCATTTCTAGGACATGTGGGCCTCGAGACATAATCTCTTTAGTTATCCCTAGGATAGGGGATAACAGTTGCAATAAGGATTTTAGTCTAGGATTTAGGGAAGACCTACTTAACTATTAATTGAAAATCTTGTGGATGTGAGGGATGATGATAGGCCTTCCAATTTTTAATATTTCTAGTCGGTATCCTTCAATGTCCTTAGCTTTCTATTTTTCAATCGATTTTTGGATAGGTGTTTCATACACATCGTATTCATGTAGTGGAGTAGGTAATAATTGTTGAAAAGTAGCAAGGAATAAATGAATTATAAGTAGCCATTATTGAGTATTACTAGGGAATAAATATAGATCACTAGTAGGTAATGAATTCTAATTAGCAACAATTTCCCAACTAATTTTTGGTGGTCTACAACATGTAGAATTGAATAACCATAAATAGTTTATGGTTTCATTCTTCTTATTTATTGAGTGCTAGGGTTGGAAGAAAATAGTGTGTGAGAGTTTTAACTTATTGTTATGCTACCAAATTTYTATGAAATCCTTATGCTRCTATTGGACACTCATGTTGAGAGAATAAYGACTTTGTAATTTATTTTAACCATTTAGTTGCTAAATAACACATTGTGCATGCCTTAAAGTGTGGGGTTTTTCTTCCGGGAGGGCTTTCCCCATGAAATCATTGTGTATTAGCTTGCAATTTCTTTCATTTATTTTCTTMTTATGATCTACAACTATTTGTTTAAATTTTTYTATGCATTATTCTCTCATTCATTAGTGTAGGAARTGTATTTCTCACCTTTTCCYCTTGTCATTGGTATCAAAGATTGATCACTTGGGATCCAAGGTGTTAGGGACATGAATTTTTTATCTAATTTTTCTTTGAGTGGGAGCTTGCACAAAAGGAAATATTGATTCAATGGAATGGAGAGCACATATTGACTAGAAATGGAAAATTTTAATGGCACTAATTTTGTGTAATGTCACCTCTTTTATCAGCAAATTAAAAAAAAAAATGAATATAATGTCTTGTCAACATGCTATATTTATTATTTCTATCATAACTTGTTTTGTCTATTTTTGTGATCATTAGCTTGATATTTTTAATTACTAATCATGGTATTTCCATGACAAGTTAAAATCTTACATGCTACCAGTGTCATGTTTAATTTACAACGTTATACCACTTGACATATTCCCGTGATTTTTCTCCACATCACATGTATTGTGTAATACCAATTAACCTCTCTGTAAATCATTTTATATACATTGTCACTCTTTTACCAGACCCTCTTACCTACTCATAGATTTAATAAATACTAGGAAATTTACTTATATCTTCATACAAATTCCCTAATTACCAAGGTTAACAATTTGTTTATAAATTGAAGTTTTGAAGTTTATATATCTTTTGTAATTAAATTATCGATCTTACTCCCATAAGAACTTTTGCTAAGTCCATCTCTTGTTCTCAAATGCTTATACCATGTGAAGGAATGATAATTATTATTTTGTTTGGTAAGGGTATGCTTACCATAATGTGTGTGTGAGATTTAAAACTTAGATAGTGTGGAAAAACTTATTATCAACGAACCCCCAAATCTTCACAATCTCTAATTAAATATGTTTTCGTAGCTAGTATTAACTCGACTTCTTCATCAATCATGTCACAATTATTATCTTGGTATTCACAAATATTTGGTTATTAATTCATCTCCAGTTAACCTGGTTATAGTTTAAACTTCCTTAAGAATGGTATTACTTGTCATTACTTTTGGACTTCGATTCCACGTCTTACTTTGTGACAAGAATGCTAGGGTTTCCTTTATGACAAGAACCCTAAGATTATTCCAGTGTTAATCTTTTGTCTAAGATTTATTTAAACATCTTGATTTATTTAAACATCTTCATTTATTTATTGTGTATCTTCCCTTGGTTTTCATGGTATTCTATTTGGTTTTCATGGTAGTCTATTTGGTCTTATAAAAATAGTTGATTGTAAAGGTTTTTGGCATTGTATTTATTYACATCTTCTTTGTATCTATTCTACATTAGTTCTCACGACATAACTTTGAAGTAGGGTTCTGGTTAGAAATGTTATACTTGAAGCTAATGTATGTAATTATTTTTTTAATATATATTTTATTTTCTGTATATCTAAAAAGAATTAAATCTTAACAGTGTTTTCTTGTTATTTGAGCAAAAAGAAAATCTTTTCATAGAAATATATATATTTATTATATAAATAAAACATTTATATTTTTCAACTAAAATGGATTTTTACATTCTTCTTTGCAATATGTCTAMATAAAAATGTACAAACTATTCTTGCATTATTTTCTTTCTGTCTAGAAAAGATAGTGTATTTCAGAGTAAATAATGTTCCACATGTATATAGATCATTTCTTATTGCAACTTAATCTATTAGACTCATATTTATACAAGTACTTTCTTTTCTTTGCTACAACTAGTTTCTAGTAGCTCGGAAATGTAATAATACTTATTTTCTTTGTTGTAACTAGTTATAGTAACTCGGAAATATAATAATACTTTCACATTTACTCTCTATTGTAAATATTTATCATTTTGTATTTGCACAGATCAAAATAAAAGTAAGTAAAACAAATATGAGTCTGCTTCAAGATTTAGGGGACAAACTAAGTAGAGAATCTAGCTCCTCCAAACCATAGACCTAAAGAGCCAAGATTACTTGTTCATGTCACCCCCGAGCCTAAATATTTATTCCATAGGAACTGAAAACTATATAACTTGTTCCAGAAAATTTAGAGTTTACCTCTTTCTCAAAACCATCAAACGCAATTCCTCTTCACTAGTACTCAGCAGCGTCCTGCCTACTCTATACTTGTCTTTTATTGTGTTACCAAGAAGAACGATAGCTTTCCTAGGTCTTTTTGCAAGTTAGCCTCATCCCTAACCCTAGGAAATCTTCTTGGCTTAAATTTGTGCTATCTCATTCCCTCATATCCCACATCTTTGGGAGCAGGTTTACACTTATCCTCATGGACAATATTTACTCTAGTGGTTTGTATCCCTTTTCACTCTCCCATGGAATAAATATTTACTCTTTGTAAGTGGATTCTCTAATCATTGTTTTTAGTAAAATAAACAAAATTAAAATAATATTTACAAAAATATTCATCATCATCAATTTTTATGATGATATAATTTTTCCACATAAATATTTTTCCAAAACTTTCACAACATAACCATCAAAATTAAAATATTCAAATGTTTATAAGTGGAGAGACATTACATCCTCCCCCCCTTGAACTGAACACCATCCTCAGTGTTCCAATATGAGAATATGAGCATCTCAGCCCTGGAACATGAATGGATAACCCTTTCTCATGGCTTATTCCATTTCCCAAGTTTCCTCCTCAGGACTAAAGTGCCTCCACTACACTTTAACCTAAGCGATGGATCAGTTCCGTGACATAGTTTCCTTCCTGTCGAGAGTGTGTAGTGTTTCCACTTGTAACTCGCCTTCTAGTTCTACCTGAATCACATTCCAATTTACAATATGAGTTACATCATGTACACACTTTTTAAACAAGGAAAAATGAAACAAATTGTGAACTTTTAAATTGGTTGTTAGTGCAAGCTAATAGGCCATTGGCCCCACTCTGGAAAGCACTTCAAATGGCCCACAATTTTGTGCTGACAACTTGGAACTCTTTCCTAATTTAAATAAGCAGTATATGGGTATGAACTTTAGATAGATATGATCTCCTATATTGAATTTTGTATGTGTTCTTTTCAAGTCTGCAAAACTCTTTTGTTTATCTATGCACTTTTCGAATTCTGTTTGGCTTTCTGAACAACTATTTCCATATCGTTTAGCATATTGGGACCCAAAATAATTATGTCAATTGGGTTGTCACAACTAATAGGTGTTCGAAACTTCCTGCCATACATTATCTCAAAGGGTTTCATCTTTAAGGAACGAATAACCATTATTATATGCAAACTCAACCATATGTAGGTACTCTTTGTTAAGATATTTAAACACTTAGGAGTTAGTTAATATCTACTTGATCTAATGTGTCGTTAGGTAAAAGTGTGTTTCTCAGTGTGTTTCTTTAGTATTCATTAGTATGCATTTGTAGTTAGAAATACGACGGTCACGATATGTTCCCGACATAGAGTGATCTGACGGTTCATATTCCCCTCGATCTTAACGGTCATTGATTTGTGGCTTAGCACCCAATTGGTCCATTATCTTTATTTAAAGAGCATGGAGGGTCATTTTCTGATGATCGATTGTGAGAAACTCTCTTGTAAAATATCTTTGTAATCTTTTTCTTTTGCATTAATAAACTGCTCCAAGTGGTCGCATTGGTTGGGATCGTGGATATTTCCCCGTAGGGGTTTTACCACGTCAAAACATAGGTGTGTTGATATTTGATCTGGTTGTGTGAGTGGTTACTAAAGGTGTTTGTCATCTGTTGGAATACATGTGTTGTCGAACATGGTATCGAAGCTTGTTTGAAGACCCACTCATGTTGTAGATCGAGGTCGTGAAGCCGAGTTGTCTCATCTTTGTTTTATTCAATTTCCATACATTTCTAGGGTGAGAGGACTATTCCATTGCTTTCGAAGCACTCACTTCATTCAAGAATGCTTTTCATTTCACTCGAAAAGGTTTTTGTTTTCCCAAGATACGGCCATATTAGCTAGATTCGGAGGTATAAAGCATGAATACGCCCTTTTTAAATTTTTTGCAGAGTATTATTTCAGTTTTATTTTGGTTTTATATTGTTTTTTTCCGGGTTTCTACTCTTTTAGATCTGTATATTCTCTTTGCCCTGCGCCTTGTGAAATCTCAGAAAATTAGAAACAGATAGGAAAATGTACATTTTCTGAGTAAGTTAACCGAGATATAACCCTTGTTGTCATCGAGAAGCGAAAAAAAAAATCTTGTGTAAAAAGAGTTTTTTTTACAACAACAATCATCTTGCTAAACAACACAACTATTTTTACAACAACAACAATCATCTTGCTAAACAACACAATATGTTTTGATAACCCATTTGATTAAAAGTTTCTTTATTGAGTAAGTGGTCTTTAGTTCAAGTCTCTCTTTTTGTTACGTTTTTTTTTTTAAGTTCATGCTCCATTGTAAAGTGTATTTCACTTCAAGTATAAAAGCGAATCACTATAAGTAGCTTTAATATTTTAGAGTTATTTATTTTGCATGCAGCTTTTCTTTTTTATAGTAACTTCATTGTAAAATTGAACCCCACTTCTTTTTATAAAAGTGGGTCACTTCATAAAGCAACTTACACCATCATGTGGTCCATTGGTTATCGTTTGTCTTTTTTTTAAAGGGCATAACTTTCACATTTGAAGTCTGTTTTCAGTGTCGTTTTTTTAAAACCGCCTAATTTTTTTATATCTTTCCATTCAGATCATCAGTTTAAGTTTTTAAATCCATATTATCTATATATTTAATATGTCTTATTCAAGTAATTTTTTTCTTACCAACACCAACTACTTCCAATGGAAATCCCATATGGAGGATTTATTAAGAAGTAAAGGCTTGTATTGGATTACCTTGGGAAAGGAAACAAAACCTATTGATGTTGATAAGAAATTCAAATAGGCTAATATGAATTACGAAGCATGTGGACTAAACGGAATGTCCATCTCTCCTGATTTAAGGTTCGACCTTCAACAAATTGATAAACCCGATGAAGAATGGGAAAAGATTGAATCTGTGTTTGCTAAACACAATATTATTCAAGCATAACAGTTAGAAAATCAAGTATTGACTTTAAGTCCAAGTGATTTTTCTTGCATTGAAGACTATCTATCTAAGTTTAAAACACTCAGAATGTTATGTGAAGAATGTAAGATAAAGATGGATGAAGAAGAACATTGCACCTATCTTATTTTTTATAAGCTAGGTAGTGCATATTTTTTGTTTGTATCTACCTTTTATGCCATGAAAGAGGCTCTAGGGACAGCTTACCAAAAACTCACTCTTGAGTCCTTTTGTGATTCTTTGATTAGAGAGCAAGATAAGCTTGTACAACTTGGAGTGATCAACACAACAGGTACCTCCAACAAAGCCTTAGTCGTCCATCAGAAAGATAAACCCAAGAATCCCAAGAAGCAACATCCTCACCACAACAACAAGCAACATAAGGGTCACAAACCCACTCAGACAGCTTTCACTCCTAACAGTGACAAATGAGAAAAATTAAAAAATAAGAAGACTGACAGGCATTGCAACTTTTGTGATAAAGATGGTCATGATGAGTCCAAATGTTTCAAGAAGATAGCATCTTTAGAAGCAACAATGAAGAAGCACAACATCGATATTGATTCTACTTCTTCTTCTTCTTCTCATGGACATGTACTTTATGCTTTTGGTTTCTCCTTCAATAGAACTTCTACTTCTTCTTTTGATGAGTGGCTTATTGATTCTGGAGCATCTTAACATATGGCTAAGGATAAAAACATATTTTATGCTCTAAATGAATGTAACACCAAGAAAATATTTGTTGGTGATGGTAGATCTCTTAGTGTTGAAGGATCTGGAATAGTTCAAGTAGAAAATGGTTATTTCAATGATGTAATATGTGTTCCAAGTCTTTCTTGTAACATTCTATCAGTATATCAAATCACTCATTCGGGTGAAGGTAAAACCGTAGAGTTTTTTCCTCACCAAGTTGTAATCAAGGATCTAAAAGATCCTAAGAATGTTCTTGCAACTAGAATTTTTGATGATATTACCAGGTTGTACAAGTTTAACAACTTTGGGTCATCATCTTTTTCATCAGTTTTTGTTTCTCATAGAGATGGCTTGAGCAAACTTTGGCATGAGCGGTTTGGTCATCTAAACTATCTCTCATTGCAACAACTATGTAATCAACAGATGGTGACTAGTCTTCCTCCTGTTTCATGCAAAGATGGTGTTTTTTCTGGTTGTGTTCTCGACAAACATCATTGGGACATTTTTGACAAACGTGCCTCTTGGCACGCCTCGGACCCTTTGCAGCTTGTTCACAGTGATTTGTGTGGTCCACTTTCTTCTCCTTCTTTTTTTGAGTGCAAGTATTTCTTAACTTTCATTAATGAATTTTCCAAACGTACTTGGTTTTACTTCTTAAAACTTAAGAGCAAATTTTTTGACAAGTTTTTGGCCTACAAGGCCCTTGTAGAAAACCAATATGGACATCAAATTCAAAGATTAAGAATAGATAATGGAGGCGAATATGTGAACAATAATTTTACAAGTTACTACACTACACAGGGCATCGAAATGCAACACATTGTTCCATATACGCCACAACAAAATGGTGTTGTTGAAAGAAAGAACCGCACATTAAAAGAAATGGCTAATTGTATGATCTAATATAAGGGATTATGTCTAAAGTATTGGGTGGAATCCATCAACTGTGAAAATTACATAGTAAATTGCACTCCCACAAAGGCTCTTAAAAATATAACACCGGAAGAATCTTGGACCAAAATTAAACCTGATGTAAGTCACTTCCGTGTATTTGGTAGTATAACATGGGCTCACATTCCTGATGAGAAAAGGAAAGCATTGCAGCCTAAAAGTGAGAAGTGTATATTTGTCGGTTATTCTGAAGATGTCAAAGGTTATAGAATTCTTCAACCACATTGTAATGAAATTATTATTAGAATATATGTTAAATTTGATGAAAATATCTTGGCCTGCGAGCCTAATTTGGCATTTGTGCCTTCTTTGTCCTGTAAGCCTAATTCGGCGTTTGTGCCTTCTTCGGCATTTGTGCATTCTTCTATTCTGGTTTCTTCTTCAAATGATTACAATGAGGATGAAAATCCACCTCCGCCTACTCACCTTCCTCTAGATGAGTCCTTTGAACCTGAACTAGCACCAACTCCAGCTCCACCGCTTCCTATATGGGTATGTTCAACATGAGAAGCAGTTGGTGATCTTGTCGGTGATCCTTCAGATCAACGTCAGACACATTCACAGTTCCAGCGAGCCTCTTCTCTTTTTGCTCAAGTTTTAGAGACTCATGATCCAGAGACATTTGCAGAAGCTTCAGGTCATCCAGATTGGGATATAGAAAATGAATGAAGAGTATCGTTTTGTAATGGAAAACGATACTTGGGATCTTGTACTTCTTACAAAAGGAAGAAAATTTGTCAAATGTAAATGGGTCTACAAAACTAAGTATGCATCAAATGGAAGTATAAATACACAAGGCTCGGTTAGTTGCCAAATGATTTTCCCAAGTTGAAGGAATTGACTATAATGAAACATTTTCCCCTGTAGCCAAAATGAATTACATCCACCTTGTTCTTTCCCTTGTTGCCTCACATAAATGGGAGGTCCATCAGATGGATGTTAAATCCACCTTCTTGCATGGAGATTTGCAAGAAGAAATCTACATGGAACAACCTCATGGCTATGTCCAGAATGAATCTAGCCTTGTTTGTCACCTTAAGAAATCTCTTTATGGTCTTAAGAAATCTCCCCGAGCTTGGTATGCCAAAATGGACAGCTTTCTTATTGCCATTGGATTCTCTAGATGTCATTCTGATCCTAATGTCTATACCAAGAAAGTAGGAATCCATCTCATAATCTTTGTCCTTTATGTTGATGACCTTATCCTTATTGGTAGTGACTCAAAACTTTTAAACCATGTGAAAACCAACCTTAAGAAGAAATTTGAAATGACAGACTTAGGATTTTTGTATTATTTCCTTGGCCTCCAAGTTTTGCAAGCCAATGAGGGAATTTGTCTTTCCCAATCTAAGTATGCTTGTGACCTTCTTCATCACTTTCACATGGACGATTGTAAACCAACCCCTTCTCCCTTCCAGTCTAGAGTCAAGCTTGTTGCCACATATACTTATCTCGAAGTTGATGCCACCTTGTACCATCAATTAGTTGGTAGCCTCTTATACTTGACTCATACTCGTCCCAATCTTTATTTTGTTGTTGGTTTTGTTTCCCGGTATATGCAAACACCCCATGAAATCCATTGGAAAGCATCTAAAAGGACACTTCACTATGTATGTGGTACAATTCAGTTCGGGATACATTACATTTCAAGGGGGGATCCTTTATCCGTTGGTTTCACTAATTCAGATTGGGATGGCGACCCTCATGGTCAGAAGTCTATTGCAAGTTATGTTTTCAGCCTTGGTTCAGGACCTGTCACTTGGGGCTGTAAGAAACAACATGCTATTTCACTTTCTTCAGCAAAAGAAAAGTACCGAGCATCGGTAAATGCAAGTCAGGAAGCCTTATGGCTTTAACAAATTCTTTCAGAGTTTGGATTCCAACAGCAACATTCGACCAGCCTTTGGTGCGACAATTAGAGTGCCATCAAGCTCGCCAAAGACCCAGTTCAACATCAACGCAACAAACACATCGAGCTACACATGCACTTCATCAAAGTTATTGAAGCTCTATTTTTCCCTATAGAAGATCAAGTTGCAAACATTTTCACAAGTATCTTACAGAAGTGAAGTTTTCCAAACTTTGATCTATGTTAGGAGTTCAAGAAGTTGTCATCAAGTGGGGATAGGCTCTAATGCCTCCTTCCTTCTCTTATTGCATCACTATTGTAAGGGATTCAATCCTATCCCAAGTTGTTCTTAAGGGGGGATGTTAGGATATTTAGACCCTTAGGAGTTAATTAAGATCCACTTGGTCTAATGTGTTGTTAGGTAAAAGTGTGTTTCTTTAGTATGCATTTGTAGTTAGGAAAGATGACGGTTGCGATATGGTCCCGGCATAGAGTGATCTAACGGTTCATATTCTCCTCGATCTTAACAACCATTGATTTGTGGCTTAACACCCGATTGGTCCATGATCTCTATTTAAATAGCATGGAGGGTCATTTGTCGATGATAGATTGTGAGAAACTCTCTTGTAAAATCTCTATGTAATCTTTTTCTTTTGCATTAATAAACTGCTCCAAGTGGTCGTGTTGGATGGGGTCGTGGATGTTTCCCCGTAGGGATTTTACCATGTCAAATCATCGGTGTGTTGATCTTTGATCTGGTTGTGTGAGTGGTTACTGAAGGTGTTCGTCCTTTGTTGGAATACCTATGTTGTCGAACATTATTCCCACTTGATGGGGCAATCCATTACATACATCTGCAACATATCCTCTAAAATTAGGTTAATCCTTTTGGTTTGATCGTCAGTTTGAGGATAGTATATGGTGCTAAAATTCAATTGAGTGTCCAAACCACTGAACAAGGTCTTCCATAAATTTGAAGTGAATTTTGTATCCATGTCTGAAATGATAGTTTTGGGTAAAACATGCATTCTAAAATTTTCCTTTATGAAAATCTCTGCAATGTTTATGGTCTTGTGAGTTGATTTTACTGGAATGAAATGTGAAACTTTTGAGAGTTTGTCTATTACTACCATTACAGGGTATTCTTACAACATATTCTAGGAAACCCATCATAGTAATGCATGATTCTTGTTTTCTTATATAAATTATAGCAACAAAAAGGCTTATACAACACACAATACCAGCATGTACACATAATTATAGTCTTGTGCAATTAGAACAACAACATATTGAAATATGCATAACACAGTAATCAACCAACACAGGAACACACACACACACACACACACATATATATATATATAGAGAGAGAGAGAGATGCATGCAGACCTCTGACTTTCCTCCCAACCTTTGTTCTGTTGCCCACAAGATCACAATAGGTCACCCCCGAGTTGGGCTTAAACTCCACTTGGGAAGGAAATCCTATCCATAAGGTCTCTCTTAAACAACAATATTTTAATCTAGGTGCCAATTTCAACAACCAGTCTACGGTCTCTAGTTTTCCACATGCTTTTCCCACCCGGGAAGTGTGCGCCACTTCCCTTCTAGGCTTCAGCAACAAGCTGAACAAGAAGTTTCAAAGTTCTGTAACTGCACCTTGGCACCTTTGGGAATCAAATTCCCTACAACTCTCTCACCTGGAGAGAAAGCACATGGGCCTGACAACGTGCTTCTTCATCTTAACTCCCAGTAAATCCCACCTCAAGCGTCCTTAAGCAAAATGGAGATAACAACAAGCATGTATAGTAGCAACATGGAGATCGTACGAATGATGCAGAGCAAGACAGGATGATCGAATGCTTGCATGAAAAAAAATGAATGAATGGAAAAATGCATTATAGTTTGTTATTTTATTTGCATGCTCTTAAAGTGCCACTTTTCACTTCTCTAATTTCATTTTGAACCACTTGGTGATTCATTCCCCTTTTTCAAAGACTTAGGACAAAATCATGTCCTTACCTTCTTGCCTTTGTTAGAAATATTGTATTAATATTTCATATGTTAAGCCTCGTGGCTTAGCTCCCTTCCTAGACCTTTAGTCCCCCTTTCCCATCTAGTGGAGTTTAGCCCCCCAAACTCTTACTCATCAAGATGGTCTGCAACAGTGATGTTTTTCATTAAATTCAAAGTGAAATTACATAATACAAAACAGGCTCACTGGCCCAAAAATTTCTTGGCTCATCAGCCTATGTGCACAACTGTAATTACATTTCAATTGGGGTTCAACCTAGGGGTATTACATCTAAACAACATGTGGTTGCTCTTGGAATAGTGTTACACTAGTTCTTTCGATTTTACAAAGAGAATCACTAAGCTTAGAGCCCATAAAATTTATCGTAGTGGTGTGTCCATGTTAATAAAATGCATCGGTATGGTTTGATGAACCACACCAAGAACATATTGAACGACTTGGTACCACACCGCTAAACAACATGCCAGTGCTTTGAGAATATGGGAGCACTAGTGCATTTAGGTGAACCAAGCATACTGCTAAGTTTTTCGTACACAAAATTTAGCATAGTAGTGAATCCATGTTAAGAAAATGCACTGGTGTTGTTAAAGAAACCACGCTGGAAAAATATTTAATAACTTTGCATACCGAGGCGTCATTTTGGACACCCCATTGTTGGTGCTCTATACAACACAACACACTGCTAAACAAATTGTCAGTTCTCCAATAACAAGGTAACCATCATGCGTTAGTATTAACACATCACACCAATTAATTTACAATAAAATGATTTAACCTAGCAGTGCCCCTACGTCTACAAAATGCATTGGCGATGTAAAGAGAACGTCACTGGGCCAAATATTTCACAATTTAGTAGTGTGGTGTGTCTTATGGGAGGCACCACTAAATATTTGTCAATGTGACGATAAATTTGGAGCATCGGTGCATGATAGAAACAACATCGCTTCATGTGTTGTTTTTTTTATATATAGCATTGGTCGCAGTGCATGGTGATTGATTTAGGCGCACCATTTACTTTTCTACATTGTTTTGCAAGAATAAATTAATTTTAGTTTTTGTTAAATACAAGTTATTTATATATGTGTGTGTTTTATAATTTCAATTCATTTTATCTATATATGTGCCTAAAAATATTTGTATGTGAATCAAAGATGACGACAATGAGAGGTGCAACAATAGTACCAACAGTTCAAAACATTCAACTTTGTACAAGAGTGGGAGGCCTAGGAGAGGGAGAGGGAGTTGTTCATTCACCCTATTACAGCATAGACACGTGCCCCTTTTATGGATGTTGGCCTCCTCAAGCTTTATAAGGAGGGTACATCTCTCGAGGGGGAACTCTCCATTGTTACAACAGTTGATCTGTCATTGGGATCGTGATTGACAAACACTCAAATTCGATCCCGATCGATGGTATCATCCCATGGAAGAGGATGTTTATTTTATCATTGGGTTGTCTAGGAGGGGGTAGGTTTGGCACCAGTTCCTTGATATACCACCCAGTGTTGCAGGAGAGACCCAACTGGCACATGTGAGGAGATACGTCAATCTGGGCATTTTTTCCACTTTGGGATTCTAGGTTTCTGGTGGTTAGATCGGAATGAGTTCATTTCATAGAGAGGAGACTAAGTTCCTATGTTTTATTATCACAACATTGTCACACTTTACCTCTAATGGGTAGTGCACTAGTTTCCCTTTGATGTATTATGTAGATAGTTTAGTGTAGAGGCACTAACTTATTAGATGGGCAGAGATTTTTTTGAGATAGTTTTGTTTTGTGTTGGATCATTCTCACATCATTTTATCTGGGAGGAGATTATTCCCATTCATGTTAGAGTTATTTACATAATTGTTTGAGAGTGTCCATGCCACTTAACCAAGCGTACTTGGCTTTCCTCCTAGGAATATGTTTGATGTGTGTATGCACATGTGGGGGTAGTTTTTTCCTGAGAGGGTCTTGCCAGACTGGTTGTGTACTCCGATCGGTAGGGAGTTATGTAATTTTTTGGCTATACAGGACAATCCTATCCTAGATGTTGTAGATTTTAACCTTGTACAATATTTACTGCAAACAAATTTTCAGTAAAAGAACAGAAAAGATACAATGGCAAATACAAACATTAAACATAGATTTTTTCCCTAGAAACCCAAACTGGGAAAACCAACATATTTTATATTCATTCATAGTGATACATTGTTTAGAATACAATATACATATAGGAGCCAACGGCATCCAAAACCCTAACCCAATGACCTGGATTAGTAAACAACCCTAATTCCCTAACCAAAAATAGAAAACCATCGGGAAAAACCATGTGTCAAAAAACCGCCCAACAATGGACACGAAAATCAAGGCAACATGAAAAAATGAGGCAAAAATGCGACACGTTTCTCCCAACATTCTCCCACTTGTTGTTTTATTTGCATACAGGGGGTTACAGGGTTCTATAGTCAACAATCCAAGGCAATAATGCCCATGGATCCTCTACACCAAGAGAACTTCTCAGTGCTCATAGATTTTGTTAATGAATCTACAGCATTCCTCAAAGTTTCCACCTTCATCAACAATACTTTCTTTTCTTCAACCATGTCTCTCACAAAGTGATATTGAATATCAATATGCTTTGTCTTTGAATGATAAGTTGGGTTCTTCGCTAAAAAAATTGCACTCTAACTATCACAATCTATCCTTACAGCTGCTTGTACCAACCCAATACCCGAACACAATCTTTGTAACCATATTGCTTCCTTACTTGCATGAGTGGTTGGCATGTATTCAGCTTTTCTAGTTGAAAGTGCCACTACAACCTGTCTTTTGCTCATCCAACTTATTGCTCCTCCAAACAGGTTAAACACATACCCACTTGTAGATCTCCTATGATCCAGATCTCCAGCCCAATCTACATCTACAAAGCCATGTATATCCAACACTCTGTCCAATCTCGGTCTTCCTTGGTAGCACAATCCATAGCTAGTGGTGCCACGCAAATACCTGGAAACCCTTTTTACTCATGTTTAATGCTTCTTCCCTGGTTTTGACATATACCTGCTCAAAACTCCCACTGCATGTGCAATGTCTGGTCTACTACAGACCATTGCATACATCAAACTGTCAACTGCACTCACATAAGGAACATGAGACATGTCTTCCTCCTCTTCATGTGTCTTGGGACACTGATCCACAAATAACTTTACACCAACAGGAATATGAACCTTGACCGGTTTACATTCCTGCATATTAAACCTCTACAATATTGTCTCGACGTATTTTCTCTGATTTAACCAGAGTTTCCTCTTTTTCAGATCTCTTTTAATTTCCATGCCAAAAATGAAATTTGAAGCATCGAGATCCTTCATGTCAAACTTAGAGGACAACTGAGTTTTCACATATTGGATAATCTCCTTATTTTTTCCTATCATCAACATGTCATCCACATACAAGACCAATTAAATCCAATGATCACCAATTAATTTAAAACACACACCGTGATCCTCTTTGCTTCTTGTGAAGCCAAGTCCCAACATATAAGTATCAAATTTTTTATACCACATCCTTGGTGATTGTTTTAAACCATACAAAGACTTTTTCAGCTTACATACAAGCTCCTTCTTTCCCTTCACAACAAAACTTTTTGGTTGCTTCATATAGATTTCTTCTTCCAGATCCCCATGTAGGAATGTTTTCTTCATATCCATTTGTTCTACTTCCAAATCAAATGAAACAGCAACAAACAAAAAAAATCTTATAGAAGTTAACTTGGCAACATGAAAAAAAAATCTCACCAAAAGCAATTCCCTCAACCTGGGAATAACCCTTTGCTACTAACCGAGCTTTGTATTTCTCCACTTTGCATTTTGCATTCAGCTTCTTTTTAAATACCCATTTGTTGCCAATGGGATTTCTTCCAGTCAGCAACTCCACTAGATCCCAAGCCTCATTCTTATCCAAGGATGCCATTTCTTCGTCCATGGCCTTTTTCCAGAGATTTCCATCTCTGGATCCACTACCTCCCTGATAGTTCTAGGATCATCATCAGTAATAGACAAAGCAAAATTTGAACGGAAATCAGATGGAGTACACATTTCCAGTAGCCTTCTTTCTCGAACTGATCTCCTCAATACTGGAGTATGAGGATCTTCTTCTTCTGATTCTTGTTCTTCTGTAGAGTCTGATTCATCATCCTTTAAATCAAACTCTATTTTCTATGGTTCTTCCTTACTTGGTAGGACTTCATGTTTAACAACATCCTTCATTTCTCTAAATACCACATCTTGACTATACACTACCTTCTTAGTTTATGGGTTCCAAATCTTATAACCTTTGAGACCATCTTTATATCCAATAAAGATACACTTTCCAGCCTTCTTATCTAGCTTACTCTTATTTTCCTTTGGAACATGAACATATGCATCACAGCCAAATACCTTGAGATGTGTGAGAGGAGGTTTCTTACCAGTCCATACCTCTTGTGGAATCTTGTCATCCAACATTGATGAGGGTGATCTGTTGACCAAGTAACATGCACTACCCACTGCCTCTACCCAGAATTCTTGCCCTAACCCGTCACCATTGAGCATGCATCTTGCTTTCTCCATCAGCCTCATGTTCATCCTTTCTGTAACTCCATTCTGTTGAGGTGTATATGGAGTAGTCTTCTACCATGCTATACCACACTTCTTACAGAATTCTTCGAATTCATTCCCACAAAACTCTCCACCATTATATGTCCTCAACACCTTAATTATTTTCTTTGTTTGATTCTCAACAAGAGCCTTAAACTCTTTAAACATGTCAAAGACTTTAGATTTCTTCCTGAGTAAGTATATCCAAGTATTCCTCAAGAAGTCATCTATAAATGAGACATAGTACATAGATTTTCCCAATGATGGTACCGACATAGGTCCAAAAAAATCATTGTGAACTAGCTGTAAAATTCCTTCTGCCCTCGTTGCACAAGAGGGGAATCCTACTCGATTTTGCTTCCCATATAAACAATGTTCACAGAAATCAAAATCTAGAGAGAAGTTAGACATACCTTCAACCATACCTTTACCATGTTCTTTCATCTCATCTCCTCTGACAACAAGGATGAGACCACTTCATCAAACGTCAAGGAAGTTGTATTACTACCTATGGCCACAACCAGACTATCCCGCAAGTCTGGTAAGAACACAATAAACTAATACACTTATCTTCATCTGAAATTTTATTCTCAACATATACTAACTGTCTTACTATAGTATTGAAGGCATTCAAATGCTTTTCCACCGAGTCTCCATCTCCCATCCTCAGATTATACATCTTCTTTCTTAGGAATGGTTTATTTACAAGGGACTTAGACTGATACAACTTTCCCAACTTATCCCATAAATCCTTGGTTGTAGCTTCCTATGACACATTCAGTAATATTGAATCTGAGAGACACAATCGGATTGTGCTCTTCTCCTTCTGATCCAACTTTTTCTAGTCATCTGTTGAGTTTCCTGTAGGTGTAGTACCTGGATCCACCGCAATCCATTGATCTTTGTCCACCAACAGATCTTCCATCTTGAGCTTCCACAACTCAAAACTTTTCCCATTAAACTTTTCGATCTCCATTTTTGAATTGCTTGCCATTTCTTTTCACCTTAAAAATCAATACCACAAATCTCCCACTGCAACAAGGCTTATCACAGTCACGAGCCAAACCCTTGACCACAAAGGCGTCCCTTTGAAGCCAACAAAGCTCTGATACCAAATGTAGATTTTAACATTGTACAATATTTACTGCAAACATTTTTTCAGTAAAAGAACAGAAAAGATACAATGGCAAATACAAACATTGAACAGAGATTTTTCCCCTGGAAACCCAAACCGGGAAAACCAACATATTATATATTCATTCATAGTGATACATTGTTTACAATACAATATGCATATAGGAGCCAGCGGCATCCAAAACCCTAACCGAATGACCTAGATTAGTCAACAACCCTAATTCCTTAACCAAAAAATAGAAAACCATCAACAAAAACCATGTGTTGAAAAACCGCCCAACAATAGACACAAAAATCAAGGCAACACGAAAAACGAGGCAAAAATGTGACATGTTTCTCGAGGCAAAAAAAATTCTCGAGGGCACTACCCTCGAACCCCTGCACGCCCGACGCAACGCAAACACTACTACTCGTGCAAAGAATATAACACATACCCAACAGATGTTATACAATACCCATATGTAGGGATGGATTGGAGAGGATGTCCAAACATCTTCTTTATAATAGTCAAGCAACCAAATGAGAGAGGTAATATTATCATTATGTTTTGATAAATCTTGTTGCATATTTTTATGTCTTATTTAATGCACATGAAATTAATTGTAACATTTTGTTTCAATTTTCTTATTATTATTATCTATTATTTTGAAAATATTGGCACATATGTTGGGGATGAGCCTCTCCAACAAGATGAGGAGATGGAGGAGGCAGAGAAGAAACTTGAAGTACATAAAGCCTACAGGCCATATTGGAGAGTTCAGATAGAGGTGGTGGATCAGCTATGTGGTGTTATGGTTAGTCACAGAGTGGTACCCGCACTAGTTCAAGACATACCATGGGTACTAGAGCTATCTACGATATGGACGACTCTTCCTTGTGACATGACATCACTAATGTGTCATATTTTCGATGTCGTCAACCTCATCAAGAGGTTGAGGGATCATACTCATGCTACTCATGATTCCACTCCATCTACCTCATCACCATATCGATCCACCTCCTCTACTCCACCACATGGTGCTCCTCCTCCTAATCATGCTTCTTCTCCACATGTGTCTGCACCATTCATCGATACTCCTACTTTCCCTCCACATGTTTCAGCACCATCCATGTTAGATCATCTTCCTCCTCCTCATCCACATGTGTCTACACCATCCATTGATCTTCGTGTGCCTTCCTCCCTACATGTGTTTGCACCATCCATGTCCAATCCTCCTCCTCCTCCTCCTCCTCCTCCTCCCCCTCCCCCTCCACATGTGTCTGCACCATCCATCGATCCTCCTACACCTTCTCCTACACATGTGTATGCACCATCCATGTCTAATCCTCCTCCTCCTCCCCTTACACATGTGTCTACACCATCCTCTGATCCTCTAGCTTCTCCTCCACATGCATCACCATCCATTGATCCTCCTCCTCCTCCACTTATGTCACCATCCATCGAACCTTGTCCTTCACCTCCACATGTGCCATCATTCATCGATTTTCCTACTCCTCCTCTGCCTCTTCCTCCTCCACATGTGTCAGAATCTTTTGATGCTTTGAACACTATGTTCACATCGAGTACTACTACATAGGTTGATCTTCATGGAGACACATTTAATAGTGACATATTATTGTCATTTATTGTTGGCATAGGTATTGATAGACTCTCTACCTCTAGTAGTAGAGACATTGATGCATCTGGCTCTGGTGGTGGACCTCGCTAGTAGTGGTATTGATTGACATGTATATTTATTGTTTTATATTTGACTTGAGATGTATATATGACATGTTTATTGCATATTTTGTTGAGATGTATGTTTGACATGTATATTGATATGTATATCGCTTATGTATATTATGTTTTTTGTATAATGTTGTGGTTGTCGTTGTTTGATTTATAAAATGTCTTATAAGTATGCAAATTATTAACATTATTAATGATTTCTCTGCTTTTAAATTAAATTTGAGATGTATCGCTCATTTAAATTTATAGCTACCATATAATGTTTAACTTTACTTCTATGAAATCGTTTAATTTGGATTGTGATTGCAAAAAGTTATAACCATTAATGCCATATAATGTTTAACTCTTATTCAAGGTGAATTGTTTGTTCTACAACGAGATACAATATGTTGATTAAACATGTTTAGAAACAAAAATACTTAAATATGATGAGCGAAATGATTGTGATTTGAGTAATTATGTCTTTTTCATATATTGTAATAATAACATTATAATATAATTATTCACTAATAATAATAATGTTATTTTTTTTTATTCAAAGATTACAAGACAAAGTTATAATATAATTTAGTCTCTGCATTTTCGTTGTTTTTTTCTTTTTGGGGCAACATTTTTGCTTTATCGGGGCAACATTTTTTCTTTATCAAGGCAACATTTTTGCTATTTTTCACTTATTGGGACAACATTTTCTAAATTGAAGTTTTTTTCAACAATTTTTTGGAAAGCGGAGGTTTTCATAAACAATTTCTTCCTATATCAAAGAGATTTTTTTAAGGTAAGTTTTTTTAAACAATTCATTTCAAAGTCAATATTTTTTTTGAATAAGTTTTGTCATAAGGAAGGTTTTCTCAAGCAAATTTTTTCAAGATCGAGTTTTTTTTAACTTGTGTTTAAAATCAACTATTTATCCAAAATTTCTTTAAAGCAACTTGGTTTATTGAGCAATTTTTTCCAATTTTTTTAGGATATGATTATAAAATTAATTTTTTTTTTCTTTTAAAAAAAGATTTTTTGAGCTATAAAGTTTACGTTTGAAATTATATTTCTTGTTATCAAATGTTGATATTTTAAAAATCTTTACAAATTCAGTAATCATGAGCTACAAAAGGGAGCACAAGAGAAAATATGATCGCACTCAGGATGATACTTGTCATAATGAATTGTCGAAAGAGTAGTATAGAAGAAAGAAACAAGAACGTGTGAATATTGAAGGGACAACTGATAATAATGTAATTAGAGATTTCTATCTTGATGTACAACAATAAGAAATGGAACCAGGTACATGCATACATATTATAGATCATGTTTAGAATTCAAAAAAATATTGTCTAATATAATTGATTGTAATTTGGAAAATATTTTGCAAAAAACAAAAATAAATTTGTCTCATAACATTGATGAAGTCATTGAAGCCGAAAATGAAGGAGAAGTCCAACCAGACACACGCACACGCACGCACACACCCACACACATATAATATAAGATGAACACTTGTAGATTTTAATTAATTTAGGATTGTCCATTTAGCTTTTTAATGTCTAATTTAAATTTGTATATTTTTTATACAACATTTATTTGAAATTTTTATGTTTACAACTTAGAAAATTGAATCTGGGTGTAGACACATGTGGAGGGGGAGGAGGAGGAGGATTGGACGTGGATGGTGCAGACACATATGGAGGGGAAGGCATGCGAGGATCGGTGGATTGTGCAAACACGTGAGGAGGAGGAGGAGGAGGAGGATTAGACAAGGATGGTGTAGTCACATGTGGATTGGAAGGTGCAAGAGGATCAATGGATGGTGTAGACACATGTGGAGGTGGGGGAGGAGGAGGAGGATCGGACATGTATGGTGTAGAAACATATGGAGGGTAAGTATGAGGATCAACAAATGGTGCAAACACATGTAGAGAAGAAGCATGATCATGAGGAGGAGGACCATGTGGTGGAGTAGAGGATGTGGATCGACCTGGTGATGAGGCAGATGGAGTAGAATCATGAGCATGATCCTTCATCCTCTCAATAAGGTTGAAAACACCGACAATATGATGCATCAGTGATATCATGTCATGAGGTGGATTCATCCATATCATAGATATCTTAGGTACCCATAGTATGTCTCAAACTAGTGTAGGTACCACTCCATGACTAACCATAACACCACATAGGTGATCTACCACCTTTGTCTGAAATATTTGCTCTAGCCTACTGGCATGTGGGATCTATAACAAGTTGATCCTCT
>ML797586.1:244352-255976 GCA_009831015.1 Picea engelmannii | reverse complement strand
AGCAGAATGAGGCCCTCATACGCCCCACTCCTCTCGAGGCAGTATAACAGATGGTTTTCGACATGCCCAAAAATAAATCTCTCAGTCTTGATGGATTCACCATAGACTTCTTTCAGGCATGTTGGTCAACAGTCAAATGGGACATCTAGGCTGTGGTGGAAGACTCTCATTCTCACTCCAATGTCCTTCATGCCCTCAATGCCACCTTCCTTTCCCTTATTCCCAAGGAAGAGCATGTTGATGATCTTAGGAACTTCTACCCCATAGCCCTTTGCAATGACATCTATAAAATTATAACCAAGCCTATTGCTAATCAACTTAAACCCCTTCTCCCTACCCTCATCTCCCCTAAACAAAATGGTTATGTGGAAGGCAGGGAAATCCTAGATGGCATCATCATGGCGCATGAACTCGTTCACTCCCTGAAGCTCACCAAGTCCTATGGAATGCTCCTAGAGCTGGACCTATCCAAAGCCTTTGAAAAACTAAGCTAGAAATATATATGACATACCCTGCAAGCCTTTGGTTTCTCAAATTCTTGGATCAAATGGGTGCTCTCCCTCTTCTCCTATGCCTTTTTCTCCATCCTTGTCAATGGCTCTCCCTCCCACCCTTTCTCCCCCTCGTGAGGCATCAGATAGGGGGATCCCTTCTCCCCCTTCCTCTTTATTCTTATGGAAGAAGGACTGGGACGAAGCATCAAAGAAATAGTGGCCATGGAGCAAATCTCTGGCCTCCGTATCCATGCCGAGGACCACTCCACTACGCATCAGTAGTTTGTGAACGAAGCGATGTTAATGGCTCAACCTTCTGCAAAAGAAGCCAAAGCCCTCAAACATATCCTTTCATACTTCTCTGAAGCCTCAAGTACTTCGGTCAATCTCTCCAAGTCTCATTTTTTTATTTAATGCTCCTCATGTTGTCTAGGTTAATGTTTCCAACATCCTTAGCTTCCAACGGACCTCCCTTCCAACCAAGTACTTGGGCATGCCTCTCACTGAGTTTAACAATTGGTGCTACACCTAGGAAGATTTGCTCATTAGAATGCACAAAAAGATCGAGAATTGGGCATTCATAACTCTAAATACAATAGGTCGCCTAGTTCTCCTTAAAGTAGTCCTCCAATCCATGCCTCTTTACCTTTTTTCTGCTTTGGTTGCCCCCAAAGCTATCTTAAAGGCAATCAAAAACCTCCAAAGATCCTTTTTGTGGGGCAGATCTTCCAAGGCAAAAAAGTGGGCATTGGTAGCATGAGACAAGCTCTGCCTCCCAAAGCTTAAAGGAGGCCTAGGTTTGAGGGATCATGAATCTCTATGTGTAGTCATGGGCATTAAAACTTGGTGGCGATGGCTAACTAAGGGGAACACCCCTTGGGCTCATCTATGGCATACAAAATATTGCCCACATATAGAGAGTCAAGGACTCATCAGGATCACAGGAAATATACTAGGATCACACATATGGAATGAAGCATGGGCCAACAAGCACCTGGTTCACTCCCATTGTTTCTGGGAAATTAGAAATGGTAGATCAACCCTCTTTTGGGAAGATACCTAGCAACAACTCCCACCTCTCTCTCAGAATGATAACTTCCACCAACTTAGGGACCTTATGAAAGCCCAAGATCGAATCTGGATCCATCAATACTGGCTCCCCCCCCCAAACCTAGGGACATATGGAGAACGTGGTTGCCCAAGGAAGAATGGATCCCCCATCAACCCATTCCCAATTGGGATCCCCTTTGGCAAAAACTCCCTCACAAGAAAATTATAATACATCAAGGCCACGACAAACTAAGGTGGGGGCATCAATCAACAGGGGGATTTTCACTCCAAGACGCCCATAAACTAGCCACAATGTCTGACAATAACCCACCTCAAGACATATTGATTAAAAACTGGTTGCAAAAACTTTGGCCCAAATTCTATATCTTTCTCTAGCTCCTAAGAAAATGTAAACTCCTCACTTGGGAAAACCTACTCAAATGTGGTTTCATTGGTTCAGCTTACTACTTCCTCTGCATGAATAATGAAGAAACAAGTGAACACCTCCTTAACTCATGTCCCTTCCCCTAAAATATCTAGGATTATGTTGCACTTCTCTTCCGCACTTCTGACCGGAATAGGGAAAGTTGTGTAATCACTTTAACTCAATTGACATCCAATGCCTTCACCAATCCTATTGTTAATAGAGCCCAGATCCTCCTCCCGAGCTTCCTTCTCTGGGAAGTCTGGAAAGAGAGAAATCTTCTCATCTTCCGAAACACTCCTCAGGACCTGGCTGTGATTTGGACCAGAGTCAAAATTAACATCAAGGAAACCATTCACACCGAGCTTTGGTCCCCCCAAGATTGGCAGTGTAATCCCTAAGAATTCAGTATTCTCCAAGAGTTACAGTTCCCTCTCCCTGGCCCCCCTCAGACCTCCTCTTTCACTCTACCCTCTACTTCTTCGCCCACAACTTGGTCCCCACCCCCTTCAAGCTTCCTTAAAGTCAATTTCGATGGTGCTTCTAAGGGTAATCCTGGACTGGCCAGTTATGGTGGGGTCTTTCACAACAGTCAAGGGCACATTATTAGAATTTATGCCTCCTTCATAGGGATCGAAAGCAACAACTCAATGAAACTTTAAGGAATGGAAGTGGGCCTTCGAATATCCTCTAGGGAAGGTTATTAGAAGATCATTTTGGAAGGGGACTCTCAGCTAATCATCAGAATTCTCAATAAAATGCAAATTGGCACCCCTCTCAATCGCATCACCACCAGCTGGAGACTTGTAGCAACTTTGGAGGGAGTCTATCATCTACTCTGCCAAGTTAATGCCATCATCTCGTCTCACGTGAAGCGGTCAGCCAATAAGCTAGTTGATAGAATCACTAATGAGGGCATTAACAGACCCAACGACCCCATTGATCTAAATTGGGAACTTGTCCCCAATTCCCAGATTCGCATTGAATATTTTTCCCTTGCTCGGGCCGACCAGTCCCCCCGCACGGGGTGTGAGAGATGCATTCAAAGTGCAGGTGGGCTCTTGACCCCCCCCTCCATCTGCCCCCCCCGCATTGTCGATAGATTCCATCTGCCTCTGTCACCCAGATCACCTCCCCATGCGAGTTAAGCTCTCCCACCCTTGTCTTATCCCGACACTTGATTTGTTTCGTCCTGACATTCAACTCATGATCCTGCACTCACCTCACTTGTTTGATCCTCCTGTCCTTCGCATGTGGTCTGGGAAGATGGTGGAGAGGCTTTGCTTAATGGTGGATACATCTCATATCCTTTTCAATTATGGACACAAGCTCTACTTACCGCTCCTGGCTTTTAATGGATTTGTTTTATGCGTCCCTCTCTGGCTTTCTTTTTGCTTCTCTTTGGTTGTTCTCCTTCGTCGTCCTCTACCTCCCTCCACGTATTCTTTGCTCCACCCTGCGATGGACACTTCCTCCACCTCCTTGCTTCTGCATATTTCGCTTTGCTTTCCTTGTTCCTTTGATATCGCAAGAGGAAGCTCCTCCCGTCGAGGCCATGGGGGCAGCTGGCGCAGACCCATAACTCGGTCGAGATTCCACCTAGTGGACGCAGTCGAAAGCTCGGTTGACTCCTCCTCTCCGTCACCCCTCCATAAATTCAGATAAAGATGGACCTAGCCGAGGCAGATGTTCATGTTCTCGGGAGATTCATCCTTGATGAAGAGGTTAGGGAGACCAACAACCCGTGGGTTCCTAATACTGACACCATCAGAGGGAGAACCTCGTAGTATTTGAAAACAATGGATATTTACTGGCATCTGAAGACTCTGATGGGTCGGGTTATGTTGGACCATCATGAAGCTCGTCAAGAAATTCTCATGCAGCTCGATGATGTGTAGCTCTAGGTTAAGTTGGTCAACCACAAGTTGAACCTGATTGTAGAGAAGTTGGTTGGTATGGACTTGTCCAATCTGGACTATGCCCAGCCCCAAGTTCCAACAGCAGAAGGAAAAACCATTAGCTAATTCTTTTATGTTGTTTCATCTATGTTTTTTGTTGAATTACATGGGAGGTCTGGGTTTACAACCCCCTTATAGTAGATAAATAAGAAGAATAGGATAGACAGTAGAAGTAGAAGTCATCTTTGTTTTAGTTTATCAATTACATGCATTAGATATATCAAGCAAACTCATAATGACATTGTTATGTTTTGTTGCTAGTCTGGTTTCCCTGTGGGCAGGCCAACAGTAAATTTTTTGTATATTATCTTCTCATTAGTAATATAAAGACTCGGGATTATTGAAAAAAAAGTTAAAATAACTTCTTCATATGATGAGAGTTGATTAGTTTAGGAGGGATTTCCTGGATCCCTCGAAAGGTGTGTACCTAACCCTCTTTATTGAAACTCATATATAGTTCCTTGAAATCCATGGTGACTGGTCCCAACATGTGTGGGCATTCCACCCTCAATAATATATCACAACCCCCCATATTGATGGAAAATAAATGGGTTTTGAGTTGATAATATCCCATCTAGAGTTTGACATTTTCACATATGCCCTCACATTTCATCATAACTACATTAGTGATCAACAAGTTTCTTTTGTCACTCTCTTGTGAATGAAATTGTGAGTAATACCATTATCAACCATAACTACAACTCTTTGGTGCTTGGAGTCAAAATGCTTGATAATGCATGCAATGAGATTAGGGGTTCTTCATGAAGGAATTCAGGTTCAATATTTTCATGAGTCAAAGTTGTGGTGTCTTCAACCAATAAATTTGGTGTCTCTTCGGTATTTATGTCTTCAATCAGGGATAGAGTGGTCATATCAATTTCGATTATGTTCTTTACAACTATGACCTATAACATATTTTTCATCACAATTATAGCAAAGTCCACACCTTTAGTGATCTACCATTTCTATTGGAGACAACCTTTGTACTTTCAAGGGATGAGCAAGGGTTGTGCATGAGGAATTAACCTAAGAAGAGTGAGCCTGGGAAATGAAAGAGTTTTTTGGTTTGTGCATTAATCATTATCTCTACTTCTAGAGCCCACTAAGATGCTTCCAACCAAGTAGTGAGACGTTGCATTATGACTTGTGTCAGAATCTCCTCCTCAAGGACACTAATGAAGCATTCTTTATATAAAGAATCTTTTAAGTTCTTTGTATAGATGGGTAAAGTATCATAGGCTAGCATAAATTCTGTGTTTGAGCCTATTTGGTGTAACTTGGTAAGACCCCTCAAATAGTGACTATATCACTTGAAACGTGCATGGATAACTTTAACAAACTAACTCCAAGCAACGTAGCTCACGTGGGATTTTTTATGTCATTCCCACCATTGACATTGTTCCAGATCTAGATATAAGACCCCCACCCTAAGTTTTATCATGTCATTAGTAATGCCCTAGAGGGAGAAGTAATGTTCCATCTAGGTGGCCCATCTTAACGAGTCAAAACCATCCAACTTTTTCAAGTCTACCTTGGGAAAATGGTGCCATATGTTATTATCCATTGGTTTATGGTTGTGAGGACCCAAAGAGGGTTGTGTGTGGTTAAATAGTCTTGAGTTATAAGTTATTTCCTGGTGTGGCTCAATGTGTTGTGCATTCCATGGTTCTTCTTTTGGTATGCCTTTAGCTATCATAGGTGACAAATTCTCAGCTAATCTTTTTTCCAAGTGGTCTAAATTCTCATCCAAGTTCTTATCCAACCTCTCATTCAATTTTTGATCCCAACTGCTTATGGTCTGCTGAGTTCATTGAAGATGACCATGGAGATTCATGTATTGAGTGTCCAGGTGGTCGAATCTGTTGGTAGTAGAGCGGGTGGCCATATTTTTTGGGGAGCCAATAAGAGGGGGGTTTTAGGGCTCCACCATAAGTGAGCTCACTTACAAAGGTTATCAGGTCCTAGGGACAAGGGAGTGTCGAGTGCTATAGCTCTCTAATATACGTGTGGGGTCCAACAATATTACTCAACCCAATATCCCAGGGCACTAACTAAGGAGGTTCAACCATGCCCTTAGTTGTACTATTCAACTACCAAAGTACTAGAGAGTGATCTCCCTGAGTGTTATTCTCGATGTACTATAGCAACAAGGTGGTCAATTAGCTTATTTAAAGCTAGTTTCAGGTATACCTAGGGGACTTCCCATATACTTACAAGTATGTGGAAGTGATATTCCATATACAAGTATCTTCTAATGCAGTACTACTTGAAGGGGCACCAACAAGTGTTACAAGGGTTTCCAACAATTTGATTCCACTTGTATTTCCTATGTGTATTCTTACTTGACTTCAGTTTTACACGTTGAATGGAAAATCATAATGTTATTTAAATACATTAGAACATGTCTCTTAACACAATTTCAAAAAATTAGGAGCTTGCTAACCCAAGAAAAAGATCTTAGAATCATTGGAAAATACTTCAATTTTTCAAGGTAGGGTTTAAGGCCAAAAATGTAAAATGAGCATAACTTTTGTTATACTTCTTGAATTGGCTATTATGACACCAATTATGAAATGCCACAACTTATTTGGATCTTCTATCACCTATTTAATTGGAATCTATGCACTTTATCCAAAGATATCAAATCTACAAAATTTGTGGTTGTCACGGGAAAAATCATCCCTGAAAAGGGTTAATTTTTAATCAATGATAACTCCACTTTCAGACTCTGTTTTGGATGATTTTATTTTGGAACTTGGGTATTTTTTTGAGAGGAATTCAAATCTATGGTTGGTTTCTTCAAATTTGATACAAAAAATTTCAGAGAAACTGATCTAAATGATACCATGCTCTTTTTCCTGTAAAAAAAATTGCAAAAAAATAAAAATAAATAAATAAATAAAAATAAAAATAAAAATCTCCCTTTTTTGGCCCAAGAAAGAGCTCTGAAATCACTTGTAATGTACTTAACCCCAAAACTTCAAAGCAATCACACAAAATGTAGTGCAAAACCAAAGAACACATGAAAAAATAAATAAACCCTAAGAAATATATCTTGATAATAAAAAATATAGAGCTATGTTCACTTGCCTCTTCAAGGGGGCAACCTCTCAGAGCAAAGATCCAAATACAATAACAATTATTTACAAAACATTACATAACCTTCTACTTAATATATAACTATCAATGGAGAATTTTAACTACATGTGAGCCCACTTATAATGAGGGCCTACTAACTAATTTGGGCCTTATTAATGAATACAACACCTTTTACAATGAGTGAATATTAACTAATTATTTAGTGGGCCCTATCCAACGAAGGTTGCCCCATATATCTATAAAGTATCCTAAGTAAGGGGGTTAAGGTAAGACCCTAATAGCATGGCTTTGTCACAAGATGACTTTGCATCTTTTGAGCTTTATGCTATGCCTACTATTTTGACGAGGACAATACTTCTGCTCAGGTCATTAGCAAAGGAACGATTGACTTGGATGATGGTCAATTCTAGAATGTTCTTTATGTGCCCTCCTTGTCAACAAATCTTATTTGCATCTACTAGATCACACATTCTAGTATAGGCAAGTGAGTGGAAATCACAATCAACTTAGTGGTTATTAGTGAAATGACAAGTGGAGCTATTGTTGCTATTGGGAAAGTTGATTATTAGTCCAGATTGTACCCGTTTTCCAACTTCATGTGTTGAGCATCAGGCATGCATCTTGCTAGCATAGAATGCTCTTGCTATTCATGTCTAGCTAGTTGTTTGCTTTAATTTACTTCGGTCCAACTTTAGCGCTTTATGCACATGCAAAAATTAAGCCCCACTTTGCTATTTGCATTTTTCTTAATTTGAGGCAAGATTCATGGCATGCCATTGCATCATGGCCTTCTTTCTTGATTCTTGTCATAGTAGATCTATATAAGGTTTCGCTAATGCTTGTTAATCAGCTGATCCAACCAAATAATGAAGGTTGAAGTGATGCAAATACAATGATTGAAAGGGAAAGATTTGAGAAAGAAGGCCATGCAATGGCATGGCACGAATCTTGCCTCAAAGCAAGGAAAACACAAATAACAAAGTGAAGCTTAACTGCTACATGTGCATTAAAGCACTAAAGCTAGACTAAAGTAAACTAAAGAAAATAATTACCTAGACATAAATAGTAAGTGTGTTGTATGCTAGCAAGATGTGTGCATTATAGCTTGCTATGGAGCCACCAAAGATGCATAGTTTGAAGAGAGCAATTGAAGATCAAGAAGGACAAGGAGAAAAAAATCTAAAGATGCTTATGAGACCTCTCGTTCAAGGGTTGAAAAGCCCAAGTTTGAGAAGGTCAAGTGTGCCTATTGCAATAAGCCCGAGCATGATGAACACAAGTGTATGAAGAAGTAAATTGCTCATCTTACTCACCTTCTTGAAAAAAATAATATCAAGTTGTCTGCAATGTTTTTTTTAAGCGAAATTTCACCAATTTGGCTAAATTTTATTTCTTTGAATAAATTTAGGCTATTGTTTTCATATTTTAATTACAATAAAAAAACTTGTAGCCTAATTTATGATTACATGTATGCATACAGTTATATTTTTCACCTAAATATAAACATTTTCCATGAACATATAATAGGTTTTCTTAATATTTTTGCCAAATCAATGATTATGCATCCCAAATTTTTGGAAATATTCTCCACATATGGATAATTAGTTAATAACAAGTACTCTTAGGAAAATGGTGAATTTTAAATTGAAGTCATGTAAATTTATGTAGGAAAAAAAATGTTTTTAATACTTTACTTATATTATTTTTTCACTTCTTTCAACATGTAGGTGGCATATCATCTTGTATATTAGTCTGTAGAACTTTTTCCATGTATTTCCAAAGATTTTTTCCATTGCCATTTCTTTTTGTTGTATGTTCCCTCTAATTCATATGAAAGTTTGTTTTTTCTCTAAATATCCTACCATGAGATTTTTTGTTAATTATTGTCAATGATGCACATGGGATACTAACGAAATGGTGTTGTTGTCAACTTTTAAAGGTAGTAATAAGAGATCAATTGGTCATAGCATAAGATAAATGATATATTGTTTTTACAAATATGGTTCCATTTCCAACTGGTTTGATAAGTTATGACTCAAGTGGTTTGGAAAGAATGGTTGTATGATCATGTCAATCAAAGTTCATTGACTACATGGAGTCGGGTGTAGGAGGGGTCATTTATGACCCGAGGGGGGAATTAGCACAGTAATGTGAATGGAGTCTAGGAACAATGTCAAATAATCAAGCAAAATCCTAAGGGTTATTAATGGGCCCCAAACTAGCTATGGATATGCAAATTAAAGAAATTATAATTCTATGTGACTCTCATCTCATTATCCATCACATGAGGGGAAGGTCCCTCCCTTTGAACTTATAATTAGCATTGATATTGGAAAGGGAAAGGAAATTGTGCAAGAAATTTCAACAAAGTACATGGCTCTATGTGCTCCATGAGCTCAATGGAGAGGATGATAAAAAGGCCAATATGCTCATGATTAAAAGGGGAAGGGGGTGGGGGGGGGTCTATCTAAGTGACTCATATCATGACCCTCCAATCCCATAAGTCACACCAGTCCTCAGGAATTACAAATCCATGGAAACAATTGATGATCAACATTGTATGATACTCACACAAGGTAGGAGAGTACACACAATCCTCTTCCTCCCTCTGATGATGCTATACTTATTCCCCACTCAGGGTAATCAATGCCCACTTCTTGCTATGCTTAGCCGAGGTGGGAATTTGTGGTTTAAAGGCATGACTCCTGGTCATCATGGCTCATTACTCATAACATAATTGCAGTCTCAATCAACATGGAGTTAAGGGAAGGTTGTGAAAGAGTTAGCCAAGATTCTTCATACCCACCTAAAAGAGCATAACAAAACTAAGAGAAACCTTCACACCAAAATTGAATTGTTAATGGACACAATGATTTCATAGAAGGAGCACTTGGATATGCTCTCTTCTCTGGTACAAATACTACATGACCCCCAACAATAAGCTCATCTTGGAAAAAAGACACCCACCCCCTTCGTCGACCCACAATGGTTGTAGCTGGCAATTTCTTCATTCAACCTTAAATTGGTTCATAATCTACAATTTCCCCTATAAAATAGTCACAAGGAAGAAAAGGAAGCAGAAGAACCTAATACTACTGCTCACAAGCCTATTAACATTCATTAAATGACAATCTCTTTAGAACACTCAGCTGGGAATTCTACAAGCAAACTTAGAAATGTTTTAAAAAAATATTGAATACTTAGGATACTTATTTTGCTTTTTGTACTAACTTCTACTGAGATGTATATCACTCGCTTGAACAATAAACACATGGTGGATTACTATATTGTAACTTCTCATTGCAAGCATAGGCTGCATAACTTTGATCAATACAATTTTTTCTAGCGATTGTTAAACAAAATCAAATTTCATCGACTAAGTAGTCCTTGAAGGCATGGAACAACAACATGAAAAAGGAGCAGCCTCGTGCATTTGTAGCAATGGCATCTCCACCATCTTCTTGGGTGCTTCACACCAAATGGATTCATCAAAAGATGAATTTGCATCTTTGGATGCATTTGCTACACTTATTATCTTGATGGGGGACAATACTCTTGTTCAGGTTTGTGATAAAGAAATAATTGACTTGGATGATGGTCAATTTCAAAATGTTCTCTATGTGCCCTCCTTGTCGACAAATCTTCTTTCCATCTACTGTATCACACATTATGGTACAAGTAGGCGACTGGAATTGACACCCGACTCAGTGATCATTTGTGAGATGACAAGTGGAGTTGTTGTTGTTGTTGGGACAGTTTATCATTAGTCCAAATTGTACATGTTTTCCAACTCCATTCCAAAGACTTCATATGGTGTACTTCTCACTCATTCTTACAAGGTAAGAAAATTATGGCATGGAGGTTTTCATCACGACAACTACCACTATTTGTAGTAGCTCATTTAGCAAGGCATGGTGATGGTTTTCTAGATGTTTGATTTTCTAATGGAATCTACTAGGGTTGCATACTTGGCAAGCCTCCAGAGGAAAATTTCAATAAAGGAAAAGTGTGGAGAGCATCTGAAGTGTTGGAACTTGTTCACAATGATATGATGGGCCCATTTCCTTATCTGTCCATGAGAAAAGCCAAATATGTTTTGACTTTGATTGATGACTTCTCAAGGCATACCTGGGTAAAAAAAAATCAAACAAAAGTCAGAGGTCTTTGAGCACTTTCAAAACCTTAAAGCCCTTATGGAGAAGCAGTTTGGAAAGGCGATTAATATTCTATGTACATACAATGGGGGATGGTAAGTGAATATAAACTTTGAATAATTTTGTGCTTCTAAAGGCATCGAGTTACAATGGAATGACCAATATACCCCTCAACAAAATGGTTTGGTAGAGTGCAAGAACATATCCTTGAAGGAAATGGTTGTTAAATTATGAGCTTGATTTCTTATGTGGATTAATCCTTTTATTTTCTTCAACACTTTGATTCCATCTTAATACACTTAAACAATACCAAATCATAATCGAATAGCAATAACTATGTAGATAAGTAAGCATGCACATCAACAACACATATACCCTAGGGAAACCCTGTACAGGGAGAAAAACCCCAGCAAACAATATTCCTTTATTGCATTAATAATGTAAG
>ML797586.1:219306-231402 GCA_009831015.1 Picea engelmannii | reverse complement strand
AGAATAATCACACCTGGGTTGCATCATTCCTTTGAATGTGTTGGATCTTGAGATCCTTCTGGATCTATGGCAAGAGATCCCTTCTCCTGCAAATACCCTTTAAAGCTTAACTGTTTAAACATGTGTAAGTACATACCTTTGACGACACTTGCAGGTAGAGGCACCATCTGGTAGCAGTGGTAATGATCACCAACTCTTAAGAACTTCAAGGGTGACTGCAACTACAATTGATACTGCAATTGGTTCCGAGACTGCAACATAGAGTTTTATGAGGAAACCCTAATTTTTCAAACTTTGAATTTTGAAATTCTGATCTAGGGGATAGATGCGCTGAGCCGAGGCGAGTAAGCTGGTGCAGTCAGATTTTTGAAAATCTAATTTTTACCCCCTCAAACTTGATCAATGGATTTCTGGACTGGTGCTTCTGGTTTTCTGGTACCTCTAGTACTCTGGTACTTCTGGTACTCTGGTTTTCTGGTACTTCTGGTACTTTGTGAAACTAGGGTTTCACTTTCCAGGAGATCTAGCCACTGAAAAGTTGCGTTGAGGATGCCAAAGTGATCCTTGAGGAAGGGCACACTTTTCTAGATGGTTTTGGGGTTGAAATACTTCATAAAAAAAATCCCTAATTTGCATGTACGACAACATTGACATTTTTCACTTTCTCTTGTGAAAGATGCTCTCTTCAGATTAGCTTTGATACCATGTTAAGATTTAAACTATTATTAGAGTTCTTTGCATTTCACTAGATAACAATAGCATAAGATAGGATCACTGAGAAATACACAATCACAAGAGACACATCATTTATCCTAGGAAACCCTCATGGGGGAGAAAACCCAACAAAACTTCCTTATTATAGATAGCCAATACAATGCCAAGAGATAACTCAAACAAATACAGAAAGTCCTCTCCCAAGAATGTGCCTCTCTCTCTCTCTCTCTCTCTCTTCTCCAACTGCAGCTCTGAAACTTGCTCCTCAAATGAACACGTGAGTGTGTGTCTAAGTGAGGCGCTAGCCTCCTTATTTATACAACTCTGGCACGTGTGGAGGTGTCTTTTCACTGGCAGGGCCGACTTCTCAATCTGGGTGGTTATAACCACCTTTAATATATTATGGGGCCGACTTCTTATTCTGCATATTACAATTGTGTTTTGACCAATCCGCAAAAGGGGATTTGGTCTTTTAAAATAGCTGACATGATCAATCTGCAATAGGGGATTGATCTAATGAATAATACAACAATAATAACGAGAATACACTTTGCAGTTACATTATTTCAACACGAACTACACTAGAAGGCAATGAAAAGGGTTCTTCTCTTATTTAAGGCACACATAGATCTGGGATACACTGATTTAGCAAGACATGATTTTGATTTAGTGGGGTACACTGATTTTGATTGGATGATGATGCTACAAATCACAATCCACTTTAGGTTATCTCTTCTCTCTTGGTTTTGATCCTATTTATTGGTCGAGCAAGAGGTAGACTACCATTGTTATATCTACCAGAAAGACATAGTATCGAGTTGTTATAAATGCAACAATTAAAGCTATCTAGTTGTAGCACATTTTGACCGAGTTTAGTATTTAGTACAATCGACCATCTATCATATTTTGTGACAATCAGAGTACCATTCATATCTCTTGAGACATAGTTCAATGATAGTGAACTAACCACATTGAGATTCATATGCTCTTCATTTAAGAGTTGATACATGGACAAGTCATTTCTCTTAGATATTGTCCAACAATGAACTAGATTGCCGACATTTTCACCAAACCTTTTATAGATGGCTCATTCATTTACAAGCTCTATTGGGGGTGTGGGAGGTTTCTTGTTTTGAGTAGGATACCTAGCCTTCTTTCTTATATCCTCTCGTGGGGAGGGGGAGGGGCTCTCTTAAGCATACTACCTAGCCTTCTCTCTTCTATCCTCCTTTTTCTTTTTCTTTTTCTATTGGGGGGTGGGGCGTTTCCTTGAGTTTTCCCTTTCCTCATTTTTGTAGGGATTCTTTTTTACATGGGTACCTAATATGGCTACATATTTGTTAGGACCCATTTTTTCCACATACTCACCTAAGTTAATCTCAAGGTGTGTGGGTGTGGGGGGCGGGGCGGGGGGCGGTGAGCGTAGTGCATGCATCTTGCTAGCATACAAAGCACTTGTTATTCATGTCTAACAAACCATTTGCTTTAGTTTACTTCAATTGAGCTTTATAACATTAATGTGCATGCAACAATTAAGCTTCACTTAGATGTTTTCATTTTTCTTGCTTTGAAGCAAGATTTGTGGCATGCTATTGCATGGTATTCTTTCTTGAATTTTGCATTAGTAGGCATTGTATTTTTATTGCTATGACCTTCATTATTTGGTCAGATCAGTTGATTAATGAGCATTGGAAATACCTTATACAGATATACATTTTCCCCTTCTTGATCTTAAATTATTCTCTTCAAACTTTACATCTTGAGTGGCTTCATATGGAAGCTACATATGTTGGTTCAATAACCAAATCTTGCAATTCAAAAATATTTTTTCTTTTAAACTTGTTGAGATCACACAACTAAATCCTTCCCTCGAGGGTATTCCAAGCAACTTTCTTCCCACGAGGTATTTTGATTGGTAGAACACCTTATTTATATTCCTTTTTTTTTGATGAATTACACAACCTGGGAAGCCCACTAGGCACTTCCCCTCATTTTGAGGATGGTACCTAGGGTAAATTGACTAGTTGCAGTTTTGACAACCTAACCTGATTGGGACATCGAGTGAAGCCCACAATATTCACAGAGACAATTAGTCCGAGGACTTGATCCCATGAGATCTTGCTTGTAATGCACAACACTCAACCATTTGAGCTAATCCACTGAGATTACATTCTATATATTTGTAATTAGGAATCTATTGCACTAAAATGCCCACAAATTGGTTAGTGGGCTCGAGAGAGTTCAATGACTATCCAATTTTAGAAAGGATCGTCCCTTGACATCATTGAACATATAGATATTGGCTAAACCCAATTTGTAATCCCCATAAATTGGCTAGTGGGCTTGAGAGAGTTTAATGATCATCTAGTTCTAGAAAGGCTTGTCCCTTGACATCATTGAACATAGAGATATTGGCTAAACCCAATTTGTAGTCATCCAAGTTCAACAATATCCAAATCGATATGTATGTCAGATTAGTCCCCAAATCCACGAGTGGGTAGGTTAATTGGGGTGAGACGAGAGTCACAACTCTGCCTTTTACCCCACCATAGCTAATCATGAAAGTAACATTGCGCAACCAAATGAAATTCAAGGCAATTTTTCTCAAAAGTCCAAAATGTTTCACTTTTTAAATAAACAAAATACCAAGGCTATAAAACACAATCCTTAACTTCGGTTTTATTGTAGGGGCCACCAAGGCCCCTATAATCCATATTACTCATTAACACTATGACCCAACCCAAACATGACTTCACAAGGATTCAAAGTCTATACGAATTTTACCACTAAGGAAACAAACCAATCTTGCAAATGATAAGTTTTTTGTTGTGACTCTTGAGGTTGAGGGGTTTCTTGGGAGTTCATAAGGGGAGCTAGAGAGATAATCCTCTTATATAACCACTTCATCAAGAGGAGGTGTTTTCAGAGGGGTTTTCCACTTCTTTCCTAACTATTGAGGCCATGGGCCTACTGTGTGTCAAAATACTAGAGGTTGGTGGTTTACCTCATTGATCCTTTTGGGATACAAATACCTCAATGTTTTGAGAGTTCTTGCAAAGTACTTAAAACCATCCACCTTAGGGGTATCGGTGGTTTGAGAGATGGTTGAGATTGAACTTGTGAAGCTTGGTTGCTCAGGGCTATGGATGGGTATGAATTAACCATGAATAAACAATCATCGATCTTGTGGTATTGGCTTTGACATAAAAAACAAATGTCATGAAAAATAATGTATTGCATATATTTCTCAATTAGGCCACCCCTCACTTGGATTAAAACAATGTCCTTAAACTTTGCTGGCAACTTAACTCTCAAATAAACCCTCTTATGGGGGCTACGTTGAAAAAATTGGGGGTCCCTTAATAGCCAAAGCCACCTATTGTTTCCAAAATATGGTCAAGCAAAGAACATAATTGCATGGGAATGTTGGGGAACTAAACCTAATTGGAGCGATAGAGTTAGGAATTTTGTTCAATTGATAAATTCTAAATCCAATGGGAAAACCCAACCAAGGTTTTACGACATACCCATTGTCCATGAGAAATGATGATGACGCAATGCACCTCTTCAAGAAAAAAAACTAGAAGACAACCTTTAATTAGGCTATGAATGCTTAAGCATCGCCAACCATGTGGCTCTCATACCTCCTTAATCTAGGGAAATATCATGACCTCCAAAGGTATGTGGTCGGTAATGTATCCAAGTAGCATGTGCTTTCTATACAAATTATGATTTTTAGCATATTTTAAGAGACACAAATATCAACGGGAGTAACCTAAGAGGAATTATCATTACTTCATAGTAAACTTCCATAACAAATTCTCATAGTGCCTTTGGGGGAAACATCATGCTTGTAGTTGTAAATAATAACACTGTTGTGAGTTACGATGGCCAAAGTTGTAAACGATAGCACTATTATGAGTTACGATAGCCAAAGTTGTAAATGATAGCACTATCATGAGTTATGATAGCCAAAAATAAACACAATGACCCATTTTTATGCCTTTAAGAAACCATGAATGGCTATTAAGGTCTTGCTATAAGTGGTGGTGACTAGTTAAACCTAACATGAGCCAACTAAACTTGCAAGATGAGAACTAATAATGAGAATGACATAATTATGGCACATGCACCATATGTTCACCAAACCTTAACTCTCATCCTATTAGTTGTGATATTCAATTATCAAGTGTGACTCCACAAAGTGGTCACCATAGAAGTATGAAAACTACTACATAAGTGAATATAATGTATATTTAATTTTCACAATATATAGTTTGTTATAATAGTAAATAATTTAAGATATAAAATATATAGGATACAAATTTTAATTAACGATACCGAATTTTATTATACAGGAGTACAAATTTTAATTAATAATACAAAATTTTATAACATAATTTCTATGACGGATTATTGATAATTATAAATTGATTTATTATTAAAATATTATATTAGGAAAAAGATGTAAGTTTTAAAAATATTATTGATTTTTAAAGGTTCATGAATATATGTGTTTTAAACATTTTTTACTAAATAACTTTTTATATAAATTTTGAATATAAATTAAGCATTTAATATCTTTTTATGCTATAATTCAATTTATCTTAAAAATCATTTTAAAAAATAACATTGAAATCTATAAGCTTTATGCATAATTATAATTCCTTTACTTAGACATCAAATTTTAAGGGTATCTATTGTCGCCAAATCATCCAAGGTTCGTATACGATCTTGCTTTTTTTAACATACCATTGAATGAAGCCGTTTGTGATGAGAATAGAATTTCATGGATGACTTAATATTTCAACATTTTCAAAAACTTAGTTAGCAATTATAACATAACATATGTTTATGTTATGTTATAATATTATAACATAAACATAAAAACTTAATTGGCAATTATAATATCACATAAACATATGTTATGTTATAATATTATATTATAACATAAACATATGTTATGTTATAATATTATATTATAACATAACATAATATATGTTATATTATAATATTATATATGTTTATGTTTTTTTGTAAGTGAGTGAAATTTTGTATTACTGAAAGATGTTACGATATAAAAAAGAAAAGGGGAATTTCTTGATCTGTCAAAAAGGAAATCAGATCAGGAATTCTGGAGTTGCGTTGTCTAAGATAGCAGGGGGAGGGCTGGGCCGCTACCATGGGAAATTGACCCAGTCCTCCGAAAACCAGTTTGAAAAACTAAACCATAACATATACATAAAAGACATAACCATAAAACAATGATAGCTCCTACACTGAATACAACTTGACTAGGGGCTGAACCTGCGCTAGTCCATGATGATGGGATGTCTTTCGTCTCCATCATTTCTTGCCTCGTTCTCCTTCCTCTGCTCCACCGTGTGCGTCTTTCTGATACAAGTTGGTGTTCCACTTCGATTTGTTGGAGTGATGTCCATGTGGTGGACATAGCGTAGGTAAAGGTGGAATTGTCCTGCCATTCGTTCCATTTTTTCCTTTTGGCTACTCTGGTCCTCAGCTAGTCTTTTTGCACTGGCCTCCAGGTTGCCGAGGTGACTCAAAATTTCTGTGAGCACCTTCTTGTGGTCCTTGATAGCCTCCCTGATGGTCTCTTTCCAATCAGCGCTAATCTTGCCTATCAACATTTTTGTTCGCCAGGCCTCCTCCACTGTTTTGTAGTAGAGGGTTGTCCTGGGTTGTGTGGCCCCTGAGTCCCTTATCTTGTCCGCTTCTTGAATTAGTTTCGTACAGGCTTTGCCTTGCGTGTGGTGTTGATTTCTCTCTCCCACCTGTTGATGATCGCTTTTCCCTTTGGATCGACCTGCATAAGAAAAGTACCCTTGGATTCTCTGGCCGCTTGCTCCATCCTTGTAATCCTCCGGGTGCTTGTCGGAAGCTCTTTCCCCTAGGGGCCTCTCTTACTATGGGTTTTCTTCAATCTTACCATCTCAGCTTGTTTATGGTGGTTTTTGTCTTAGGTTCTTCTCCTGTTCCTATTCGCCCCTTCTTGTTATGTAAGATGGCCTTTGTAATTGCTTCTCTCTGATCTGTGGCTATTCTTGGTGTTTCTTCTTTTATGGGATTTCCTCGGCTGCGGGCTCGTCCTGGAAATCATGGGCCGCTCATAAAGGTGTACCTTCTGGTCCTTTTTCACTATTTCTGAGTGTGTGCTCTTGGGAGCCCTGCCGTCATCCTTGCGCCAATCCTTTGCCCTGCATGGTGTACGACAATCATTACCACTCCCTATATCTATGCTTAGGTGAGGTGTACCCATACTTGACCATGGAAATCCCTTTTGTTCTTCGTCCTTTGTCGCCTGCTGATTATCTTTTCTGCTTTCCCATGAACAACCCCTGTACTTCTTCCTATTGATAAGACCGTGGTGTCGTACCTCCTCTTGTTGTGTGACCTAGATCTGCATTGTAACTCATGTTTGAGTGGTGGGCTATCAGATTCTGCATGGATCCTACGTGCCCTTTAGTTATTCCTGCGCCTCCATCCTCGATGTGGTTGTCCATACTTCGGTTGTCGTCACAGTCTTTTGCCGCTAGTTGGATGCAGTCTATTTGGAACTGACCATTCAGGATGTTACTCCAGATAGTGTCCAGTTCTGGTCCTTTCTTGTCGACCCCCTTGTTAGTGATTATGTCCGCCATTCCATTTGCTGACCTCCGTACCCAACGCAACTCCATTGTGATTCCCGTCTGCAAGTGCTCCTTAATTTTTTGCAAGGAATGTGCCAAGTGCGAGTGCCTCTGAATTTTGCCCACTCTGGTATTGTTTTGGAGTCTCCTTACTGTGTTGATAACCAACATGGAATCTCCTTCCACTATGGCGTTTGTCATCCCTTCCCGGCTTAGAATCTCGAGGCCAATCTCCAGGGCTCCGAATTTCGCAGTGTTGTTGGTTGAGTTTCCCAGACTCTCAACGTACAGCCGGATGATATTTCCTTTACTGTCCCTCATTACTCCTCCCATTCTTGTCCGTCTTGGATTACCTTTCGATGCCCCATCGAAATTCAGCTTGAGGGAGCTTACTGGTGGTGGTTTCCAGTTGCGCTCACCTACTTGGAGTTGCGGTGGTCATCTTACCTGATTGGGGTTGCGTCCGTCTTTTAGGTGGAAGTCTTATAGGATTCATGAGTCTTGGTTTGTGAGTTGCGCTCTTCCTGTCTGGCAGTTGCGGCTCTGTACCGTTTCTCTTGTCATGGAGATTATTGTTTCCTTGATCTTCCCTTCCAACCAACTTTCATTCTTGAAGATGCGTCGGTTCCTTTCCTTCCATATTGCCCATATGATCATTCCTGGGATGAGGGTCCAACAGAGATTCACCTCTTCGTTTTCGTTGTAGTTCTCTTTCCAGATATTGATAGTTGCGGAGATGTTACCTCAGATCCTATTGGACTGTCGAAAAACGCCTACCACCCAGTCCAAGATTTATGCTGTGTAGGTGCATTCGTCAAGGAGATGGCTCATTGTTTCTTCCTTGGATTGACAGAGCTGACATCTGGAAGGACCTATGAATCCTCTTTTCCTTAGGTTTTCCCAAGTTAGAATTCGGTTGCAGAGTATTAACCATTGGAAAATTTTTATTTTTGGCCAATGGGGGTTGTTCCAAATCTTATCCCATTGTTGCGTCGGGTCTTCTTGGTCCTGGTCCGCGATATAGTGTCAGACTTTTTTTAGATTGAATTCCCCATCGTCTTTATGTCCCCATCTCAGCTGGTCATTTCCGTCCGTGACTACAATTTTTCATCTCCCCAATTCCTCCTCCACCTCTTTTATTGTTGTTGCAGTTTGGTCTCTATTCTGTGGGTTGAGAGTGTTCCAAATTCTCCATTTGTTGTGATCTGTTTCTTCTTTCCAGTAATGGTAGACTCTGGTTTTACCTTGCGCGATCAAATCCTGTTGGAGTTCCTCCCTGTCTGGTTTCTCCATTCTAGGTTCCTGTTGTTAGTCATCCTCCCAGAATCTCGTTGTTCTGCCATTCCTTACTTCCCAAAAGTTGTGTGTCTGAATCCAATCTTTATTGTGTTAGGCTAGGTTCTAGATGGTTGAACCTTCCCTGGTGCCACTAAAGCGGATTCTGTCCTGGTTGCGTATGTCTGGGGAATACTTTGCCTTCCACAAGTTGACCCATGGTGTAGTAGTTTCTTTGACCTAGCGCCACGAGAGTTTCACCCCATAGGCGTCATTGGTCACTTGCGGGTCTTGTAACCCCATACCTCCTTTGCTTTTTGGTTTACAGACCTTCTCCCAAGCCACCAGGGCCCATTTTTTCCTTATTCCTGATCCTTGCCACAGGAAGTCCCTTTGGATGGTTCTTATTTTTTGTAGTATCCCCTTGGGGGTTGGGAAAACAAACATCGTAAAGGTTGGAATTTCTTGCAAAACAAACTTGGTCAAAATAAGTCTTCCAACTAGGTTGAGGGATCTGTACGTCCAATTTTTCACCCGCTCCTGTAACTTGTTGATTATTCCTTCCCAAGTTAACATTTTGTAAGCTTTGTCTGTCAGGGGAATGCCCAAGTACTTAGTTGGGAGCGCTTTGCATTCAAAGCCCAAAATGTTGGCCAAATTTCTTTGGATTGCGGGGTTGGTATTGAAGAAGAAGATCATAGATTTGGAATGGTTGATCTTCGCACCCGAGGCTTCCCCAAACTCTTCTAGGATTCGTTTGTAGGATTTTGATTCCTTGACCATGGGTATGCCATGAAGTAAGGTGTCATCCACAAACTGTTGGTGTGTGGAAGTAGGGCAATTTTTAAACGGTTTGATACTTGTTATTTCACCTGTTGCAGTTGCGCTTTTTATGCTTCGACTGAGACCTTCCATCATTAGAATGAATAGGAAGGGGGACAACGGGTCTCCTTGTCTGATGCCTCTTGTGGACCAAAAAGGTTTGGCAGGGGCTCCATTTATTAGTAGTGAGTATCTTGTTGTGGATAATAGGCTGACTATCCTGCTGATCCAGTGTTGGGTGAAGCCGAAGGCTTCCAAAGTCTTGACCATATAGTGCCATCTAATTTTGTCGTAAGCTTTTTCTAGGTCTAGTTGTATTATCATCCCCCCTCTCTTCTGAAGCTTCAGGGTGTGGATAAGCTCGTGGGCATGGATGATATTGCCCATTATTTGTCTTCCTTCCACAAAGCCTGCCTGTTCTTGTGAGACCAGTGTGGGTAGGAGGGGTTTCAATCTATTTGCTATAACTTTGGAGATTATCTTATAAACCACATTGCATAGTGCTATAGGTCTGTAAAGATCAGGGGTTTTGGCTTCATTTTCTTTGGGAATTAGTATAATCATTGTGGCATTTAGCGCTTTTAGAATGGAGGCTGACCTTCTAGAGTCTTCCACTACCCTATAAAAATCGTGTTTGACAAATTCCCAGCAGGCTTTGAAGAACTCCACTATGAAGCCATCTGGACATGGGGCTTTCCCATTGGGCATTTCCTGGAGTACTTGGTCAATTTCCTCCTCAAAAATGGGTTTGTTCAGGTTGTTATTTTGTTCCTCGGTGACCAGGCGAGGGATATGCGGGATTATCCTTTGTATGGCCTCCATTCTATCTTGGTTGGGTTCCTGGGCTATCACGTGGAAGTGGTTTACTAGCGTAGTTTCGATTTCCTTATGTGACTCTCTCTCTATTCCATCCCGGTCCTTAATCTTCAGGATTTTGTCATGGGCTCTTCTGGCCATGGTTGTTCTATGAAAAAACTTGGTGTTTTGTTCTCCTTCCTTTAGCCATCTGATCCAAGACTTTTGTCACCAAAGTGTTTCTTTCTGCTGGCATCAAGCTTCCCATTCCTGGGTCATCTGGATCTCTTCCTTTTTCCGTTCCTTCGTATAGCCCTCCGAAATGCAGGTTTCCTGGAGTTTTTTCATTTTTTCTTCTACGTTGTTTTTCTCTTGGTTTACATTCCAAAAAGTGTCCTTGTTCCACTCCTTGAGCCTATATTTGTTGTACTTTAGTTTATTATAGAGTTGAACATCCTTGTCCCTTGCTCTGGTTGCTCCTCCCGCCACCACTGTTTGATTCTTTCCTTGAAAGTCGGGTGTTCAATCCAGAATTTCTCAAATATGAAGGGTTTGTTCTTTGGTGTGGTCTGAAAGCCTGCTTCCAGTTTCACTGGCCAGTGATCAGATCCCCCAAGGGAAGGATGTTGCAATCTAAGGTTAGCCCCTGCATAATGATTGATTCCGATACTAGGAATCTGTTGAGTCTTGTTGCTACCTGATACTGGTTCATCTGTTTATTGTTCCAGGTGAATTGGCCATTATTAGTTTTGAGGTCTACCATCTCCGCTGTGTCTATGAACTTTGAGAATTCTTCTGCATCTCTATCCAATCTTCTTGTACCTCCTTTTTCTCCGCAAGTGACGTGATGATGTTGAAGTCCCTTGCCAGGATCCATTGGAGGTTGTTGGATCGGGTTTTAATATCTTCTAGGTCTCGTATCATTCCTCTCTTTTTGTCTGACACCTGGGGCTCATACACATTAGTGCATAGAATCACCTCTGTGTTTCCAATGATTTGCATGTGGACCGTAAGGGTGTGCCTTGTCGCATCAGCTTCTATTAGGCTCAGTACTTTTGGGTCCCACAAGGTGAAAATACCTCCTGCCATTTGGTGGCCTCCGATAGCCACCATCTTGTACTTACGCCATTGTTGTTTACTGATTGCCTCCATTATGTCTGTATTGCATTTTGTCTCTTGAATAAAACAAAGATCCGGTTGTTCCTGCTTTAGTCTATTTCTAAGGATTCTTTGCTTTCTCGGGTTGTTTAGGCCTCTTATATTCCAAGTTATAACCTTCATTTAAACATGTGGGGGGGAGTTGGGGAAGAGTTTCTTGATCTTACTCGAGTTTATCAGTAGCGCTCCAAGCTCTTGTAGGGACACACTATTTGATTTCCTGCTTTTTTTCCTCCGCGTCTGCTTGGGTGAGAGCTGTGGTTGTCCCCCGTCAGCTTTGACTCCTAGGTGTCCAATCTCCCCGTGTGTGCGCTTTAGTCCTCTAGCTTTGGCTTCCTCCCTTAGGAGAAATAGGTACTGAATGCAGTCAAGTTGCTCTGTTGGTACATTGTCTACCCTGTCTTTTCCATTACTCCAGTATGTTCGGGAGATCTATCCCTTCCCTTTCCACATGGTCTCTGAGTTCAGGATCTTTTGTGCCTACTTCGCTTGGGGTCATTTCCGCATCTCTCTCTGCTTCTTGCATGGGGGTGTTGTCGTCTCTGGTTTCTCCATCCATCAGGGTTGCGCAACTTCCCTGTTCCTTCTTGTTACTTGGTCGATCGGTGGGCTCGTTTGTTGCTTGTTCTTTGACTTCTTGAGATTTTGCCAAATCCTTATTGTCTTCTAACCCTTTATTGGTTTT
>ML797586.1:180030-197329 GCA_009831015.1 Picea engelmannii | reverse complement strand
TCTCTTCTAAGAGTCAAGTCCAGGAGAAAGAGCGCAAAGCTCTCAAGTCCTTCATAGCTGACGAAGCTCAGCAAGGATAACGAGTTTCAAATACCGAAAGAGAGTACCCTTTCGTTTGCTAGATGAACGGACGAGATCCTTTCAGAGGATCTGAGGTCTGTCACGACCGTTAGATTGGAGGAAGGAACATAGGCGTTAATGCCTCGACCCCTTTCAGCCTTCGCAAGTAGCAAAGGAATCGGGACTGTAGATCCCAAGATCCATGGGAGTTACCTGGACCATCCATTTGTAGAGGACACGTGGCTGCCGGTCGGCGTTTTGGCACTTGAGAAACCAAAGGGCAAGACCCCTCGTCTTCGCAAGTCGCGAAATCCCGGTATACGAAACCTCGAATCAATATTAGCATGAATAGGTTTCGGCGTTTCAGCACCCGGGAAACCAAAGGGCAAGACCCCTCGTTTTCGCAAGTCGCGAAATCCCGGTACCCGAAACCCCGACGCGCTCTGTGGTAGAAAGGAAGAGTCCTGAAAGGATCTGGACCGTCCATTGGAGGAGACTCGCAGCCGTTGATCTCCTCGAAGGTAAGATTTCGGGTTTCAGGGTTTGTACAGTCGAAATACTTGACTCTTGCATTTCGAACTCCCGGTTATCGAAATCCCGATATGGCCAGGACCGTCGGATCAGGGGGAGACTCACAGCCGTCGATCTCCTCGAAGGGAAGATTTCGGGTTTCGGGGTTTGAAGAGTCGAAAGACTTGACTCTCTTGCATTTTGAACTCCCGATTACCGAAATCCCGATACGGCTAGGACCGTCGGATCAGGGGGAGACTCGCAGCCGTCGATCTCCTCGAAGGTAAGATTTCGGGTTTCGGGGTTTGAAGAGTCGAAAGACTTGACTCTTCTGCATCGGCGAAATGCGAAAGGTGCCTCTTGGCTTGGCCCGTGGTCGTAACCAACGATCACATGGAGGTGGATAAGGGGAGGGTTAGCCTACGCTAGGCCCTTGTAGGAATTCAGGGATTATGTCCCTCGAAGAAAAGAGGCTAAAATTTTATTATGCCGTAGTGGGTATGTTACATCCTGGCACCAAGCTGGTTTCCTTTGAATAGGAGGTGTTTCCATTGGAAACTCAATAGTGTCCCTTGAGGGATCCACTGGAAGTTCCGAGGTTTTCTTCCTCTGCTCATCTGGAAGAGGAGAGACTGAAGGATCAAGTGGTGGAGCTTCCTGCTCCTCTGACTCACAAGGAAGTTCTCTAGCTCGACAAAAAGCTGTTTCTTCATGAAAAGTCACGTCTCTGCTTACTTCGATGAACTTTTGACCAGGGATATAAATCCTGTAAGCTTTTGAGGTTTCACTGTATCCCACAAAAGTTCCCTTCTTTCCGGAGGGCTCTAGCTTAGTCCTCTTTTCTTTTGGAATGTGTATATAGACTGGACTGCCAAAGATTCTTAAGTGATCAACTGAGGGCTTACATCCGGTGAGAACTTCTTCAAGAGTTTTCGCTTCAAGGGCTTTCTGTGGACATCTATTCTGAATGTAGACTGCAGTACTGACAGCCTCGGCCCAAAGCGATAAAGGTAAGTTTTGGTCATGCATCATGGCCCTAGCTGCTTCACAGATAGTTCTATTCTTTCTTTCAGCAACCCCATTCTGTTGAGGGTTGTATGGCACAGTTAGCTCCCTCTTAATTCCAGAAGCTCGACATAGTTCGTCGTATTTGAAGGAGTCAAATTCTTTACCATTATCTGTTCTGAAAACTCGGATGTGTCTTCCTGTTTGATTTTCAACAAGATTCTTGAAATCTGCTAAAAGATTCATCTTTAGTTTTTAAGAAATAAATCCAAGTTTTACGCGAACAATCATCAATAAAAATGATATAATAAATACAACCATTCATAGATGGTGCAGACATGGGCCCACAAAGATCAGAATGAATTAAATCCAAAATTCCATTTGATTTTCTATTACTGAGAGGATAGGGTTTCTTTGTATTCTTACCAAGTGAACATCCTTTACAAACACTATCATGCTCAACATAAAATACTGGCATACCTGTCACCATCTTTTGCAAACTTGAAAGTGTGTTGTAGTTGAGATGTCCAAGTCTTCTGTGCCAAAGCTTGCAGTGATTGATCGTCTCGTGAACTAGAGCTTGAACAACTTGACCTGAAATCTTATAAAGTCCACTCTCACAAGTTCCAATAGTTATAGCAGTACTTAAATCTTCATTTGAGGACCACAATAGGGCCTTCCCTTTGGAGAAAGCCAATGAGTAACCTTTACTTTCTAAAACTGGAATAGAGATTAAATTTTTCTTTAGACTAGGTACATAAATAATTTCATCAATGTGAAAGATATTACCTGAGTGAAATCGAAAAGAGGTAGATCCAAAACCTTTTATGTCATAGGTGCCATCATCACCTAGTTCAACCTTTGCCTTGAATTTCTTGTCTTCATAGTTTGCAAGGTTTTGTTTGAAGCCTGTCATGTGTCTAGAAGCACTGCTGTCTATTAGCCAAATCTCCTCTGACTTGGTGATAGTGCCAGAAAGAGTTGAGATAAGATAATATTCCTTTTGTGGTTCTTGCTCTTTGGTGGCAGCCCTGGTTTGTCTTTTTTGAGGCTCCTCTTGGGGTTTAGCCTCTTCAGTGGCAACTGAGGCTTGGAATCTTCCTCTTCTTTTTTGCTGAGAGGGAGGACTCCTGCAATCTCTTGCATAATGTCCTAGCTTATTGTAGTTAAAACATTTAACTTTAGATAAATGAGGATCGAGATGAGATAGCTTACCTTGGGGTTTCTTACCTTTGCCTTTTGATTTAGGGAACTTCTTCCATTTCTTGGTCTTTGCTGCAAGGGCATGATTTTTTAAAATTGAATAATCATTTATGTTGTTTAGTCTTCCTTCTTCTTCTAAGCAGTCATGCCACAATCTTTTAAAATTAGGTTGGGATTCTCTTCCATTTACGGATGCAAAAAAAACTCCCCAAGAATCAGGAAGTCCATCAAAAGCTGTTTGAAAAAGATCATCATCATTTACAGGAACACCAATTGCAATAAGTTGATCTTTGGTTTGTGCAATCTTGGAGAAGAAAGTAGCTACTGTATTATCCTTTCCCATTTTCAAGGTACGTAGTTGTTTCTTCAAAATTCTTTTCTGAGTTGGTGCCTTATTTTCATAGAGGTTTGCCAAGGCATCAAAACAATCTTTGACAGTTGTTAGATGACCAATGGTGGGCATCATGTTGTCTTTGATAGAATAAAAAATGATTCTTTTAGCATTGGTTTGTTTCCTTTTGTATGTTGCCTTGGCTGTGTTTGAGGTGGGTTCTTCAATCTCTCTAGAGATCAACTCTTCTAGATCATTCTCTTCAAGAATGTTTACTATTCTGCATTTTCAAGCATTAAAGTTTGTAGCCCCTACAAGTCTGTCTTCAACTTTAACTGATGATGAAGCCATGCTGTGATCTGGATTAGCTTGATCTCTGCAAAACAACCCTAACTAGTGGATCTGTGTAGGCTCACGATTATATCTTTGAGCTCTCTTCACACCCTTAGCTCTGAAACCATGTTAGAATTAGAGAAGTATTGCAGAATATAGATGTCTTTTTTTCTTTCTTTAAAAAATAACAATTAGAACATATCTATAGATCCTGAACTATTGACCAATTTCAAGTACACACAATACTCAAATTTGAACAGACTTCAACTAGTGATCTATCTCCTAGTCATTAGATCATCAAAACAGAAAATAGTACTGATACAGGCTTATTGGATCTGATGCAAATTTAAATCAAGGATAGATGTAATTAATAGATCTAAATTAGAATTGAAGAAACTGATCTAATTTAATTGATCTGAATTAGATCTAAACTAGGAGCAAGAAGAAAAGACAAATAGATCTAAGTTACAGACAACAGAACTAATCAAATAACAACTTACAGATCTAATTAAAGGAACTTACCTGAAGGACTTACCTCAAATTTCTGAAGGAGAGCAGCCACACAAAGGTGATGAAGATCCACTGATTATATACTCAGAAAAAGTCAGGTTCATAGATCTACCATATAGGTTAGATCTCTTTCCAAGAGATGAAAATACTTTCTTTCCACCATGAGGAGAAACCACTTAAGACATCACATAGAAAAAATTTCTGTGGTCAAACCCTTATACTCATAGAACTTTCCAGCGAGCAAAACCCTTGTGCCAAGGGGTACGGCTGTGATAAACAGTCTATAGGCTGTGGTTTCAAGAAGTCAGGGACATATCTACTAGAGGGAGGCCATGACTCAAGTGTAGAGGCCAGATCTGTGTAAAAGAAGCCACGACTCAATGGAGGGAGGCCAAATCTGTGAGAAGAAGGCCACGACCCAATGGAGAGAGGCCAGATCTGTGGGAAGAAGACCACGACCCAATTGGCAGCTTCAGACTTCAAGAGCACAGGTAGCTACACCATAAAACAGTCCAACAATAGCCCTTGCATCATTCCCACACCAGAAGTAGACAACAATAAACTTGGGCAAAATGGGAGGGTCGAAAAATCACTAGACAACCACAGTCACTGTTGTAGAAGAGAGGCCACAACAAGCAAGGAGGAAGTCCGCTTTGTTTTGAAGGTATAACATAGAGTGTGTGAATGAAGGGTAGAGGGTAGGCCTTTATTTATACTTTTAGGCCAGGGCAAATTAAGGGTAATAATAATTAAAATAATAATTAAAAATAACATGTTTTAATTAATATAAATATTAATTCAAACATGTTATAATTAAAATATTTAATTAATATTTTACATTAACCCTTAAGACAAAAACAAAGCCCCAAACAAACACAAACAAGGGTAAAGAGGTTTTAGGTGGGGTTGCTTGGTGGCAATACTTGTCCATTCATTTTCAAGGTGACCTTATTAACTTTATCATCATTGCATATGGAATACATACCTCATGTGGTCATGCCCACCTTCAAGGAGGGTCATACACCAACAAAATACATGATCAAGGATCAGGTTGCCCCAAAACATTTCTGGGGTCTTATCCACCAAGGTACAAGACCAAGGATCAACCCATGCCCCAAGCATGGGTACCCTGGACTATGTCCAGGGGCCCTAGACATATCTAGGGGCTTTAGCTGCTTGGTCCCAGACCAAGAACCCCAGTCATATACTGGGGGCCCTCTCAAGGGTCTTTACTGCTTGGTCCCAGACCAAGAACCCTAGTCATATACTGGGGGCCCTCTCAAGGGTCTTACTGCTTGGTCCCAGACCAAGAACCCCAGTCATATACTGGGGGCCCTTTCAAGGGTCTTTTGCCATGGCATTGACTGTTTGGTCCCAGACCAAGAACCCCAGGAGTGCACTGGGGGCCCTAGATCTCGGCTAGGGTCTTTTCCATCCTCTCGGAGAATGGCTCTTGTAGCTGCTTCAAATTCAACAAGTAGCCTTCTCCAAAGGGAAGACCCTCTTGTGGTCCTCAAATAAAGATATAAACATTGCTATAACTATTGGAACTTGTGCGAGTGGACTTTATAAAATTTCAGGTCAGGTTGTTCAAGCTCTAGTGCACGAGACGACAAATCCCTGCGAGCTTTTGCACAAAAGATTTGGACATCTCAACTACAACACACTTCCAGGTTTGCAAAAGATGGTGACAGGTATGCCAGTATTTTCTGTTGAGCATGATCGTGTTTGTAGAGGTTGTGCACTTGGTAAGAATACAAAGAAACCCTATCCTCTCAGTAATAGAAAATCAAATGGAATTTTGGATCTAATTCATTCTGATCTTTGTGGGCCCATGACTGCACCGTCCATGAATGGTTGTATTTATTATATCATTTTTATTGATGATTGTTCTTGTAAAACTTGGATTTATTTATTAAAAACTAAAGATGAATCTTTTAGCAGATTTCAAGATTTCAAGAATCTTGTTGAAAATCAAACAGGCAGACACATCTGAGTTTCCAGGACAGATAATGGTAAAGAATTTGACTCCTTCAAATATGATGAACTTTGTCGGGCTTCTGGAATTAAGAGGGAGCTAACTATGCCTTACAACCCCCAGCAGAATGGGGTTGCTGAAAGAAAGAATAGAACTATTTGTGAAGCAGCCAGGGCCATGATGTATGACCAAAACTTACCTTTATCACTTTAGGCCGAGGCTGCCAATACTGCAGTCTACATTCAGAATAGATGTCCACACAAAGCCCTTGAAGCGAAAACTCCTGAAGAAGTTTTCACCGGGATTAAGCCCTCAGTTGATCACTTAAGAATCTTTGGCAGTCCAGTCTATATTCACATTCCAAAAGAGAAGAGGACTAAGTTAGAGCCCTCTGGAAAGAAATGAACTTTTGTGGGATACAGTGAAACCTCAAAAGCTTATAGGATTTATATCTCAGGTCAAAAGTTCATCGAAGTAAGTAGAGACGCGACTTTTCATGAAGAAACAACTTTTCGTCGGGCACGAGAACTTCCATGTGATTCAGAGGAGCATGAAGCTCCACCAATTGATTCTCCAGTTTCTCCTCTTCCAGATGAGCAGAGGGAGGAAACCTCAGAACTTCCAGTAGATCCCTTAAGGGATACTATTGAGTTTTCAATGGAGATACCTCCTATTAAAAGGAAACCAGCCTGGTGTCGGGAAATATTGAAAGAAGCAGAAAAACATTCAGCTCTTAAGGGCACCTTCAAAGAAAGCAAGAAACCAGATAAGTACTTCGGTCTCGTAGCTAATTTAAATACTGTGATTGATTCAGAAACTTCCACATTTGTAGAAGCCTCCAAACATCAAGTGTGGAAAGATGCTATGAATGAAGAATATGATTCTATTCTAAAGAATGATGTATGGACCGTAGTTCCTAGACCTCATGGCAAATCAGTAGTAACTTCAAAATGACTTTATGAGATAAAGCACGCAACAGATGGCAGTATTGAGAAATACAAGGCGAGATTCGTGGCTCGTGGTTTCTCTCAGAAAGAAGGAATTGACTACGATGAGATTTTTGCTCCAATTGCCAGGTATACTTCAATAAGAATTATTATCTCACTTGCAGCAGTTTTTGGTTGGAAAATTCACCAAATAGACGTTAAGACTGCTTTTCTTAACGGTGAAGTTGAACAAGAAGTATACATTGAGCAGCCTAAAGGTTTCGTGATACATGATAAAAGATCTCATGTGTGCAAACTCAAGAAAGCCCTGTACGGGTTAAAACAAGCTCCGGGAGCTTGGTATAGTAGAATAGACAGTTTTCTACAAAGTCTTGGATTCACCAAGAGTATAGCAGATCCAAATCTTTATATAAAGATTGTGCAAAATCATCCAGTTATCCTAGTCTTATACGTGGATGATTTGTTCCTCACTAGAGAGGAAAACTTGATARCTCAGACTAAGAGGGAGCTTTCTGCAGAGTTTGAAATGAAAGACTTGGGGCTCATGCATTATTTCTTAGGCTTGGAGGTATGGCAGAAACCAGGTGAGATCTTTCTCTCAYAGGGTAAATATGTAGTTGATGTGCTCCGCAGATTTGGCATGATGGACTGCAAGTCCATGACTACTCAATGATCTCTAACCTAAAGAAACTACAAGATCAAGTTACAGGTTCAGATCCTGAAGATCCCACCCTATATCGGTAGATCATTGGATCTTTGATGTATCTCGTACATACAAGACCAAACATTTGTTGTGCAGTAAATGCTCTCAGCCAGTTCATGTGTGAACCGAAACATATACATATGGTTGCTGTGAAGCATATTCTGAGATATGTTCGAGGAACTATAGCTTATGGTCTCAGATACACTTCTAGTGGAGGTGTAATGCTCCATGGTTTTACAGATTCAGATTGGATGGGCAGTACAGTGGATCGGAAGAGCACTTCCGGATATTGCTTCAGTTTGGGTTCGACAATGATTTCCTGGTCCAGCAGGAAACAGGGCTCCATAGCCCAAAGACAGTTTTCTACAGAGTCTTGGATTCACCAAGAGCATAGAAGATCTCAATCTTTATATAAAGATTGTACAAAATCATCCAGTTATCTTAGTCCTATACGTGGATGATCTATTCCTCACTGGAGAGGAAAACTTGATAGCTCAGACTAAGAGGGAGCTTTCCGCAGAGTTCGAAATGAAAGACTTGGGGCTCATGCATTATTTCTTGGGCTTGGAGGTATGGCAGAAACCAGGTGAGATCTTTCTCTCGCAGAGTAAATATGCAGTTGACGTGCTCCGTAGATTTGGCACGATGGACTGCAAGTCCATGACCATTCCAATGATCTCTAACCTAAAGAAACTACAAGATCAGGTTACAGGTTCAAATCCAGAAGACCCCACTTTATATCGACAGATCATTGGGTCATTGATGTACCTCATACATACTAGGCCGAACATTTGTTATGCGGTAAATGCCCTTGGCCTATTCATGTGTGAACTAGAGCATATACATATGGTTGTTGTTAAGCATATTCTGAGATATGTTCGGGGAACTATAGCTTATGGTCTCAGATACACTTCCAATGGAGATGTAATACTTCATGGATTTACAGATTCAGATTGGATAGGCAGTACAGTGGATCAGAAGAGCACTTCCGAAGATTGCTTAAGTCTGGGTTCAACAATGATTTTCTAGTCCAGAAGGAAAAAGGGCTCCATAGCGCAGAGCATTGCAGAAGCAGAATACATTGCTGTAAGTGTGGCTTAGGAAGCTACTTTTAGACTTGTTCAGTTCAGAGCTTGAACCCACAGTCATTCACTGTGACAATCAGAGCTATATAAAGCTCACCGAGAATCCAGTGTTTCACGACAGATCGAAACACATTGAGATGAGATACCACTATGTTCGGGACATGGTTCAAAAGAACGTTCTCAGCATCAAGTTTTCCTCTCCAATGAGGAATAGATCATCCACGTATAAGACTAGGATAACTGGATGATTTTGAACAATCTTTATATAAAGACTTGGATTTGCTATGCTCTTGATGATATACCTCTTGCTCAACTTCACCGTTAAGAAAAGCAGTCTTAACGTCCATCTGGTGAAGTTTCCAACCAAAAACTGCTGCAAGTGAGATAATAATCCTAATTGAAGTATACCTGGCAACTGGAGCAAAAATATCGTCGTAGTCAATTCCTTCTTTTTGAGAGAAACCACGAGCCACGAATCTCGCCTTGTATTTCTCAATACTGCCATCTGCTTTTTCTTATAAAGCCATTTTGAAGTTACTACTGATTTGCCACGAGGTCTAAGAACTACGGTCCATACATCATTCTTTAGAATAAAATCATATTCTTCATTCATAGCATCTTTCCACACTTGATGTTTGGAGGCTTCTACAAATGTGGAAGGTTTTGAATCAATCACAGTATTTAAATTAACTATGAGACCGTAGTACTTATCTGATTTCTTGCTTTCTCTGAAGGTGCCTGTAGGAGCTGAATGCTTTTCCGCTTCTTTCAATATTTCTCGACACCAGGCTGGTTTCCTTTTAACGGGAGGTATCTCCATTGGAAACTCAATAGTATCCCTTGAGGGGTCCACTGGAAGTTCCGAGGTTTCCTCCCTCTGCATCTCTGGAAGAGGAGAATCTGGAGAATCAAGTGGTAGAGCTTCCTGCTCCTCTGAATCACAAGGAAGTTCTCTGGCCCGACGAAAAGCTGCTTCTTCATGAAAAGTCACGTCTCTGCTTACTTCAATGAACTTTTGACCTGGGATATAAATCTTGTAAGCTTTTGAGGTTTCACTGTATCCAACAAAAGTTCCTTTCTTTCCAGAGGGCTCTAGCTTAGTCCTCTTCTCTTTTGGAATTTGAATATATACTGGACTGCCAAAGATTCTCAAATGATCAATTGAGGGCTTAATTCCGGTGAAAACTTCTTCAGGAGTTTTCGCTTCAAGGGCTTTGTGTGGACATCGATTCTGAATGTAGACTGCATTACTGGCAGCCTCAACCTAGAAAGATAAAGGTAGGTTTTGGTCATACATCATGGCCCTGTCTGCTTCACAGATAGTTCTATTCTTTCTTTCAGCAACCCCATTCTGCTGAGGGTTGTATGGCACAGTTAGCTCCCTCTTAATTCCAGAAGCCTAACAGAGTTTGTCGTATTTGAAGGAGTCAAATTCTTTACTGTTATCTGTTCTGAAAACTCAGATGTGTCTGTCTGTTTGATTTTCAACAAGATTCTTGAAATTTGCTAAAAAATTCATCTTTAGCCTTTAAGAAATAAATCCAAGTTTTACGTGAACAATCATCAATAAAAATGATATAATACACACAACCATTCATAGAAGGGGCTGTCATGGGCCCACAAAGATCAGAATGAATTAGGTCTAAAATGCCATTTGATTTTCTATTACTGAGAGGATAGGGTTTCTTTGTATTCTTACCAAGTGAACAACCTTTACAAACACTATCATGCTCAAAAGAGAACACTGGCATACCTGTCACCATCTTTTGCAAACCTGGAAGTGCATTGTAGTTGAGATGTCCAAGTCTTCTGTGCCAAAGCTCGCAGGGATTTACCGACTCGTCAGCTAGGGCTTGAACAACCTGACCTGAAATTTTATAGAGTTCACTCTCACAAGTTCCAATAGTTATAGCAGTGTTTATATCTTCATTTGAAGACCACAAGAGGGCCTTCCCTTTGGAGAAAACTACTGAATAACCTTTACTTTCTAAAATTGGAACAAAGATTAAATTTTTCTTTAGACCATGAACATAAAGAATTTCATCAATGTGAAAGATATTACCTGAGTGAAATTGGAAAGAGGTAGATCCAAAGCCTTTTATGTCATAGGTGCCATCATCACCTAGTTCTACCTTTGCCTTGAATTTCTTGTCTTGATAGTTTGCAAGGTTTTGTTTGAAACCTGTCATGTGTCTAGAAGCACCACTGTCTATTAACCGAATCTCCCCTGATTTGGTAATAGTGCTGGAAAGAGCTGAGATAAGATAATATTCTCTTTGTTGTTCTTGCTCTTTGGTGGCAGCCCTAGTTTCTCTTCTTTGAGACTCCTCTTGAGGTTTAGCCTCTTCAGTGGCAACCGAGGCTTGGAATCTTCCTCTTCTTTTTTGCTGAGATGGAGGATTCCTGCAATCTCTTTTATAATGTCCTAGCTTATTGCAGTTAAAACATTTAACTTTAGATAAATGAAGATTAAGGTGAGATAACTTACCTTGAGGTTTCTTACCTTTTCCTTTAGCTTGAGGGAACTTCTTCCATTTCTTGGTTTTCGTTGAAAGGGCATGATCTCTTAGAAGTGAAGACTCATTTCTGCTTTTAAGTCTTCCTTCTTCTTCTAAGCAGTCATGCCATAATCTGTCAAAGTTAGGTTGGACTTCTCTTCCATTTACAGATGCAAGAAAAACTCCACATGACTCGGGAAGTCCATCAAAAGCAGTTTGCACAAGGTCATCATCATTAACCGAAACTCCCATTGCAATAAGCTGATCTTTAGTTTGAACAATTTTGGAGAAGATGGTAGCAACTGAATCATCTTTTCCCATTCTCAAATTACGTAGTTGTTTCTTCAATATTCTTTTCTGAGTTGCTGCTTTCTTTTCATAGAGGTTTGCCAAAGCATCAAAACATTCTTTGGCAGTCCTTAGGTGACCAATGATGGGCATCATGCTGTCCTTAACAGAATAAAAAATGATTCTCTTAGCCTTGGCTTGTTTCTTCCTGTATGCTGCTCTGACTAAGTTTGAAGTGGGTTCTTCAATAACCCTAGTAATCAACTCTTCTAGTTCATTCTCTTCAAGAATGTTTACTATCCTGGATTTCCAAGCATTGAAGTTGGAGGCCATTATAAGTCTGTCTTCAACTTTCACTGATGTGGAGGCCATGCTTGGATCTGAATTAGTTTAGATGCTGCTGATCTCTGCAAAACAACCCTAACTAGTGGATTTGTGCAGGCTCAAGATTATATCCTATACCCTAAGCTCTAATACCATGTTAGAATCAGGGAAGTAAGAGCAGAAAAAATTATTGTCTTTAAATTCCAGTTAGCTAGAAAACAATAGAACAGTTAACCAATGCTATACTGAACTGCTGAACAAGGTAAATCAGATCAGAGAAGGGACAACTAAAAACTTTGAATCTTTAAACAAAAAATCTGAGTGTGTACAACACTCAGATCTAATCTTGTAGTAACTAGATTCAACTAAACTCAAAGACAAGATCATAGATTAATCAAACAAACATTCTTTCTGATAATGATATAAATTAAAATCCAGATCTAATCTACAAGACTGATATAGATCTATACAGATCAAAACTAAAACCAATTTCTAGATCTGATATAGAACTAAGTAATGAGTAGACTATAACATTTAAACAACTTCAAAACCAAAGAATAATAGATCTAAATAATAGTAAACTGAACATGTCATTTACCTTGTAGTCTTACCTCTGAAGGAGTCCATGCCACACACAAGAGATGTAATGCCACTTGTAATTATGCTAAAAAAAAGTTCAGGATCATAGATCTACCATAAAGGTTAGATCTCTTTTCAAAAGATGAATAGACTTGCTTGCCAGCAATGAAGAGAAACCACTTAAGCACCACACATAAATTTCTGTGATTAAACCCTCACACACACAACAGTTTCAAAGACTCAAACCCTCATACAAGAAGAGGTAGCAGGGGGTTACGACCAACTTAGAGGGGTCGCGACTCAATGGTTAGGGGCCAGATCTGTGCTTGGAGGAGTCACGACTCCTAGAGAGACCACGATACAAACAGATCTGCACTTGAGGAAGGTGACGACAACTTCTTGGAAGGGGTCTAGGGAACTAGACTTGCTGTAGGAGAGGACGACAGTTACACTCCTCAACACACAGGTATACACAGCTTGGAACAACCCTGGATATGCAACTTAAGTAACCCTCTTCTCATCACCAAACAGGGAGCAGATATAAATAGTCACCAAACTGAACAACTGGCTAGTAGGAGGGCTGAACCACAACAAGAAAAGACCTCAACAACTGTTACAAGAGGGGCCGCAACTCATAAGAGGAGATCTGCTCACCATTGGAAGAGAATATGAGAGTGTGTAAAAGGTAGAGGGATAGGACTCTAGTTATACTTTAGGCTAGGGTAGGTTAAATAAAAATAATAATTAAAAATAACATGTTTAATTAATATAAATATTAATTAAGCATGTTGTAATTAAAACAATTAATTAATATTTTCACATTAACCCCTAAAGCAAAAACAAAACCCCAAATAAACACAAGCAAGGGTGAAGGGGGTTTAGGAAGGGTGACTTGGTGGCAATACTTGTCCATTCATTCTCAAGGTGACCTTTTTAACTTTACTATCACTGCATATGGGATACATCCCTCATGTGGTCATGCCCGCCTTCAAAGAGGGTCATATACCAACAAACACCTGATCAAAGACCAGGTGGCCCTAGAACATCTCTGGGGTCTTATCCACCAAGGTACAAGACCGAGGATCAATCCATGTCCCAGACATGGGTACCCTGGAACATGTCCAGGGGCCCTAGACATATCTAGGGACTTTAACTGCTTGGTCCCAGACCAAGAACCCCAATTATCTACCGGGGGCCCTCACAAGGGTCTTCACTACTTGGTCCTAGACCAAGAACCCCAATTATCTACTGGGGGCCCTTACAAGGGTCTTTTTCCATGGCATTGACTGTTTGGTCCCAGACCAAGAACCCCAGGAGTGCACTGGGGGCCCTAGATCTTAGCTAGGGTCTTTGCCATCCTCCCGGAGAATGGCTCTTGCAGCTGCTTCAAATTCAACATGTAGGGCAAATAACTTGCCTTATTTGGTTAATCTGTTAAATGTTTTGGATTAAGAAGACGAATTAATGAAATAAGTTAAAGGTTTCCTACTACCTTTGTCTAACTATTTAATGAAATAAATTAAAGGTTTCCTACTCTGATCTATTTTGGTCAAACTATTTAGTTCTTAGCAGAGGCTAAACTTGTCCACAAAGTTCGGACAATGAGGAACTGGGTTTTAGTTGTTGCCTTGTGCTTGAACATCTATATCTAACACATTTTTTTTAAACCAGAACATAATTTTTTTTCCTTCAAAAAAGCTGTAGCCGAAGCATACAACAAATTACATAAGGCATAAAAAACAAAGAACATTACATATAACAAGTCTTCTCCCATCAAAAGTATGAAAGGGAGAGATCCAACCATTGACTGTCCATAAGTTAGTGTTACTGCTTCCTCAGTACAAGGATAAATTCTAACAAATTGCTTGCATAAAAATATGCGAAAACAGAACATAATTATTTTTTATTCGGTACCCTCTCCCACTAAACATGACAGGGTCTAGAGTTAATTGGTTGCCCAACAAAATGTTTGATTTTGCCTCTTTCTCGTTACGTTCTCGACTTGGTTTTCTTCCCCTTGTTAATGGGGGTGAGGGACGTGAATCTTTCTTTAAAATTTCTGCAAAGGAATTAGAATTAGAGACTTTAGGGATCTTTTCCTATCCCATTGCTTCCTCCTCATCCTCCTTCTCTTCCTCTGACTCCTTTTGTGATTCTGGTTCTCTCTTGAGGAGTTATCGAACTTAACCCAAGTGAAGTCCCATCTTTAGTGAATGGAACCATGTTCTCTATTTCCTCTCAATTTTTTGCTACTGACTCATGAGGATGAGTCTTGGGATTTTCTTGCTCTTCTTCTTGAGGATGAGTCTTTGAATTATATTGAACTACTTCCTCTTGTTCTTCAAGTATTTCGAATCTGTTACTGGAGGGATTGGTTGGTTCCGAATGAGATTTCTTTGTAGGCTGGGAGCCCTTGGATTGTGGTTTCTTGTGCCTTTTGGATGTAGGTTTGAATGCTTCTTTCTCGTTGTTGGTTTGGTGGGGCTTGTTAAATTTTTTAATTAAATAAAGTACCTTGGCAAGTGTTTCTCATCCCTAGGCGCCTAAGGGGTGAGAAAGTGCCTAATGTGGGCCCTAGTCATTTAATTTGTGAGATGCAAATTAAAAGGTGACTTTATGACTTTAGTGAGGGTGAGTGAAGAGACACCAAATCTCAGCCACTCATCTAATCTAATCTCAGCCATTGGATTAGAAAACTCCTCACCTACCTCATGATGTCGATTAGGGTTGGAGGGCGCACTCATTGTTGGGTTGTTGGTTCATTGTTGAGAGAGCAAGAGAGAGCATTTTCGAGCAACAAGAGCGTAGCCATTTCTGAGAGCTAGGGCATGCATTCCAAGGAAGAATAATAGCACATAAATCGAGACAAAGGTTCAGCAGACACAGGAGGTCGTACAACACGGATTTCGAGGTCCTTACAGTCACTTGTGTGCACAGAAATCGAGATAGTAGACAACATTTATTTCTGTCTGTACGGTACAGGTTTTATCAGTTTGTACAACCGTACTTTGGCACAGATTTCGAGGAGGGACAAACAATCGTACTTAGGGTGTACTGTACGAATTTCGTACATGTTCGTACAGTCCTTTCTTGGCACAGAAATAGAGACAGATTGCTGTGTGGTTTTTTTGGAAAGTTTGGCACGGTTTTCAAGGCAGTTGTACAACCATTAATGCACCCAGAAATTTGCTAAAGCAGTTGGCACGTATTTCGAGGCATCCGTACAACATTTTGGAGGCACAGAAATCGGGAAGTAGACCTCCAATTTATTGTAGAAAATTTTGGAAAGAATTTTGAGGAGTTTGGCTTATTTCCTATGTGGAGACTTGGCACGGTTATCGCGATAAGTTTGTCATTTAAATTTCTGAAGATGAACATGCTGCAACAGAATTCTCTGAAGCTCCTAAATAATAAAAATCTCCCTCTCTGACTGGTTTTCCCCTTGTGGGTTTTTCCAGGGTCAAAGTTAGACCGAAAATATGTGTCGATATTTTCTGAGTTTTATGTGCTGCTGATATTTTATTTCTGCGTTATAAACGATGTTCAGAATCCTCATGTTTCAGTTCTGAAATTAATTTTCTGCTGTGTATTTAATTGCTGATATAAAACTAGGATTGGGCATTAAACATTGGCTGAAAAATCAGCGAGACTGAAACTGGGTTGGGGTCTGAAAATTTACATGGTATGAGAGTTGAGTTGAAAAGAAGCAAAGATTTCAACAGTCAGAAAGTTGGGACAACAGTCACTTCACAGGGCAGATTTTTTTGAATTTATTGTTTTCAGCAGAAAAGGGTCAATGGCTATAGGTTTGAGAGTTGAGGACAGACTCGATGGGGTAGCAAATTTTGGTGCTTGGAAGGAGAAGATGATCTTGCTTTTGTAAGAAAACGAGTTGTGGGACATTGTGGAAAATACCACTACTCATCCTGTTGTGGTACCTACTGATGCTACACTTTTTGCAGCTTACACTAAGAAGAGTATCAAGGCTAAGAGGTTTATTCTTGATGCCATCAAGGATCGTTTGATTCCTCACTTGATGAGGAAGACACATGCCTATGAGATGTAGGAGTCTTTGACTAAATTGTACCAGAGTACAAATGAGAACTGGAAAATGGTTTTGAGGGAAAAACTAAAGAGCATAAAAATGACCAAGGCTGAAAATGTGGTCACATACCTTATTAGATTGACACAGGTGAGGGATGAGCTTGGAGCTGTGGGGGAAACCATAGCGGAAAGTGATCTTGTGAGAACAACATTGAATGGAATTTCCAAACAATGGGCTGTTTTTGTGGAGGGCATTGTTGCTAGGGAGAAGCTTCCCCGTTGGGAACGTCTTTGGGATGACTTTGTTCAGGAGGAGACCTGGAGAGGTTATGTACATGGCAGTTCATCTACAGGTCATGAGGAGGACAATGTGGCTCTTGCTACCACTAGCAAGAAGAAGTTAAAAAAGGGTCCAAAGGGAGGACACAAGCCCAAGGGTGAAGGGAAGAAAGACATGAGCAAAGTCAAGTGCTTTGCATGCCATAAGTTTGGGCACTATGCAGGTCAATGTCCGAACAAGAAGAAGAAACAAACAACAACTTCAACAGAGGTGGAAGAGTTTTCCACCAAGTTTGAGAAGGAATTTTCCTTGATTGTGTGTCTATCAATAGGACCACTCATACAGATTCTTGGTATATTGACAGTGGTGCCTCTCGCCATATGACAGGGGTTCGTGAGCACTTGACAGACCTCACAGAGATGGGAAATGTTGAGGTAGTGCTTGAAGATGACCGGGAGGTCAAGGTGGTTGGTAGCGAGACTGTATCATTTCAGAGGGAGTCTTTGCCTCCCATGACTTTGAAAGAGGTTCTATATGTTCCGGGCTTGAAGAAGAACTTAGTGTCAGTTTCTACTATTGAGGAGAAGGGCTATGAGGTCTTGTTTCGTGATGGGTAGGTGC
>ML797586.1:155684-165813 GCA_009831015.1 Picea engelmannii | reverse complement strand
GCGTCTGGACTCTGAACAATAACAACCGGTAAAGATATGTTGAATACACCGTCAACCCGTTGCTCTTGTAATATCCAAGGCTTGGAAAATGTTGGTAAAGAGGTTTGTGTTGACATCTGGTTGACACACAAGTTCCACATTGGCTGACTGTTCTCATATGTTTTACTTGTTCACAAGGCTTCCTGTGGCATGAACTATTTAATGCTTGAAAATAGAAAGTGACGAGTCTGGAGCTGGCAATTTAATGTAGAGAATTTTTTTCCAAGAACATGAAATCTGAAATCTCGTGTAAGAATGGAGAAAGATATCTATTGCTCTCATATTGTATACAAGTCCTCAAGGAACCATGTGAATTTCTAGATAAACAATGATATTATCAGAGAACCATTTAATAAAGAGGGCACATGAAATGAGATGCTGATCAGACACCGGATCCTAGTTACAAAGTCTATAGTTGCAATGCTCGCTTGGAAGATGATGGTTTGTCTTTATACAAAGTTGATGGGAACAAACTTGAAGTTGTCCTAAAGCGATCCTAAAGCTAGAAAATAGCTGCAACATAATATTCTATGGGGTGTATATGGGTCTGTCATTACAATGCACATCGATGTGGATGCAGGAGAAGTGTTGGTGTTAGGGGATCCTATATCTTGATCCATGCCACCTTCGAATTGGTTTTGTAGTTCTTCTCATGAATGCATAGATTAACATCCCTCTTGGTGAGATGGTCTAAGATGATCGATGAGGGTACGCAATTAAAAACTATGGTCTAAGATGATTGATGAGGGTACGAGATTAAAAATGATGGTCTAAGAAGATTGATGAGGGTATGAGATTAAAAATGATGGTCTAAGATGATTGAAAATGTTGGTAAAGAGATTTTTGTTTAAATCTGGTTGATGCACGAGTTGCACATTGGTTGATTGTTCTCATATGGTTTACTTGTTCACAAGGCTTCCCGTGGCATGAATTGTTTAGTTCTTGAAAATAGTAAGTGATGAGTCTGGAGCTGGCAATTTAATGTTGGGAATTTTTCGCCAAGAACATGAAATATAGTGTAAGAATGGAACAAGACATCTATTGCCCTCATATGTATAAACATCCTCAAGGAGCCGTGTGAATCTCTAAATAAACAATGATATTTATTATTATCAGAGAACCATGTAATAAAGAGGGCTCATGAAATGAAATGCTGATAAAACACCAGATCCTAGTTTCAAAGTCTACAGGTGCAATGCTCTCTTTGAAGATTGTGGTTTGTCTTTATACGGAGTTGATGGGAACAAACTTGAAGTTGTCCCAAAGTGATCCTAAAGCTAGAGAATAGCTACAACATAATATTCTATGGGGTGTATATGGGTCTGTCATTACAATGCATGTAGATGTGGATGCAGGAGAAGTTTTGGTGTTAGGGGATCCGATATCTTGATCCATGCCCCCTTAAAATTGGTTTTGTAGTTCTTCTCATGAATGCATAGATTAACATCCCTCTTGGTGAGATGGTCTAAGATGATTGATGAGAGTAGGAGATTAAAAATGACTTACAAACTATGAACTTTGAAGTATGTGGATGTGCTACCACCCCTCAAGGACTTGTCACCTGGGTTTTCTTGTGCCGGAGATGAGGGGACACCCTGGAGGAAGTTGGGGATGCCCCCCATGTCTCAGGGCATCCCCTCCAAACGGGGGACATCTGGGAGATGTCCCTTCTTAGATAGGGGACACTTCGGGATGTCCCTTTTAAGTTTTTACTCAGGAATGCCTGGACATTTCTTGTCCAGGGGCTATTATATGGTGCCAACATTGGCACTGATTTGATGCCATTTTAAGCCAACGACATAAAAACTAAATCATTCACCAATTGGAAGCCTAACCTACGCCCAGAAGTGTGGGAAATTTCAATAGCTTTAGAGGGTCCATTTTCGAAGTTACAAGCTTGGAGATTGCTACTTGTTTGCTGGTTTAGAGATTCGATGGGTAGCAATGAATTTTTGTCATGGGCAGCCAAAAGATTGAACAAAATTGGGTTTGTAGTTTCAATATTCAGACCAATAAGTTATTCTTGTAAATCTGGGTTCCACTGAATATTATTTTGGCATTTTGAATTTATTTTGATTTTCAAAAGCAAGCATTTTTCTCCATGATCACACTTTTTCAGGGATTAACTTTGAAATGGAGGGAGATGACCAAATTGTTCATTCTGAAATGAGACCACCATAGCTATAGGAAACCCCAAACTCAAACCCTTTCAATCATAGAAAAACTTACCACAGTTTATGAGAAAAGTCACGAAAAACAAGAAAAATAGTGGTGATTACCAGGAATTAAAATGAAATATTTGCGGAGATCCTTTTAAGGGTATCTGCACTACATATCATACTTTTGGCATACATAATGATGGAATGAAGGCACACCCCTTCACATTTGAAGAAAGAATTGAAATGACCAGGCTTCACATGGCTGCTACGGGTTTATCTGTAAACCCCAACTTGGAGAATTAGAATATGAACTTTAAGAAACCTAGACAGGGACATTCCCTCCCAACTGAATGAAAACTATGCTAATTTCACCACCTTGTTAGACTGTTGAGAATGTAGGCTGGTATTCTACTTCAGAGAGAGGTTCATACATACATTAATATTTGAGAGAAATGTATAATGTGCAATTTAGGGATGGGAGCTAGATAATGTAATTGCTGAATTTATAATGGTCAATGGGATGGCAGAAATGTGAGGCAGGTGCGGCGAGAAGGAAATTGTATGAAGTAGGAATAATCTGGTTTAGATAGAGGGGAGTGTACATCGTAATAGAATTTGGTTAAAGAGAAAAAACACTAATACCAAGGATAAATACTGCATCAATAAATGTAAGATATAGTATAGGACAAAGGGATGGTGTGGATGAGGACAAAAGGATGGATGTTATGATTTGGCTAACAAGTTAATGGTCAATGATGGAGCAAAAATGGGATTCACGGTATTGGATGCCCCAAAGTTAGATAGAAAATTAAAGATAACATTATGGAAAAGTACATACACAAATGCAGATTTACAAAGATGCAGATTAGAGAGAGGAAGATACTGGCTTGAGAGTCATTACATAAGCATAGCCTCAACTAGAGCCTAAGTTAAGCTATATTACAAAATGTGACCATTTTAAATTATCTACTCTATCACCTTCCCTTAATGGTCAGACTATAAATCATATCAATCCTATCTAAACTTTCACAAACTTATCTGGACCAGGAGGGTTGATATAAAATTTAAATATGTTCAGTATGCTCCTAAGCTGAACAATACTGCACCTATATTTCTTCATTATCCACTAGCTTCCAAATGCAGTGACAGTGTACTTCCACATGCTTTGTTTGTTCATGGAAAACAATATTATCCACCATCTTCACAACACTCTGATCGTTGTAGTGAAGTGTAGTGGGACCAACCTGTTAAACTCGTAAATCAACAAGTATTCTCCTCAACAAAATTACCTAAGAAGCTGCAAACAAAATTACCTAAGAAGCTGCAATTGATGTTCTGTTATACTCTATTTCGGTGGAGGAAAGTGCTTCTGCATGCTGCTTCTTACTGAACCAAGAGACTGCATTTATAAATGAGGCAGAAAACATGCCCTGTTGTGTACTTCTTGTCATCAACTGAACCTACCGATTATATGTGACTTGTTAGTGGGAAATCCTCCCCTCTGCTGTACATGATGCCATTCTCCAAGGTCCCTTCACATACTACAATGATCAACCTGTGGGGCTGTCATAAATCTGGAAATGTAGCTGACTTTGAAGCTCAAATCTAGTATGGTGGCTATGAGATAAATCAAGTTTCCCACCAACAACCTGTATGCTGACTCATTGGCTGGTCTTGAGTCAGATATTGATGATAGCTTCAGCCCAACCTCCATAGGTGTAGATGCTGCCTTACAATCTGCGATCCTAAAATTCTCTAGAAAACTTTTAGCATACTTGGTTTGTGAAACAAACATACAACTGATAATTTGCAAAAAACTCTACAACTAAATATTAATGTCGGAGGCTTAAATTAGTCATGTCAAAAGCTGAACAAAAGTCAGATTTTGGCTTCTAAATTGGACCGACCTTGCTCCCTGTGATTATGATGTAATCCAGGTAAACCACTAATATCACTAAATCATTGCCTTTGTTTTTGACCCAAAGTTCTGGATTAGAGGACTCTTATGAATCCAGATCCCGTGAGATGCCTTTGAATATTTATATACCATGAACTTGGAGCTTATGTCAATTTCTAAAGAGATTTTATCACTGTACACATGTAATGATCTTGCTTTGCTACCTAGAATCCCTATGACTGATACATATACACATCCTCCTCCAAATCACTATTGAGAAAAACACTCTTTACTTTAGTGTTACATGGGGAGGTGCCACCCCAGGTAGGGTTGCGTCCCACATGTTACCCATGTTTCTAGGATGGGGAAACTCAGTGGAGGACATTTCCCCATGTCCCCCTTTTGGTGAAATGTCGGGGGGGGGGGTGTTTCCCTTTTGTGGGGCACACTTGGGTGTCTGCCTCTGAAAAAGGGGACTCCTAGGCTTCCGCTCTCCAAAAAGTATTGAATTGTTTAGTACCTCGGAAAGTATCCAGCAGAGTGCCATTAATGGCAGCAGTAAGCAAGGAAGATCTGGGCGCATGCAGAGAAGGTACTCCAATAGAGATTGTGTACACAGTCTATACAACAACCTAATTGACAACAAAAACAACACATCCTCCTTCAGCAGTTATGTACAACATTAATGAGGACATGGGGGCATTTATGGAGGAAAGAGATAGAGGGCACATGCATGCCAAAAGCAAGTGTGCACCATCCTCAGTTTAGTTCTAGTTTACATGCTTTTTATATTTAGTAGTTTATTTCTATTTCTGAGTTTGTTTTAGTTAGTAGTTGCATGCACAGTTAGTTAGGGGGCTTTGTATGTGGAAAGTTTCCAATAATAGATGGGGTGTAGACCCCTTGAAGTGAGAGATGCGTGCGTGAATACTTGCACTCTACTTTAGTGGGCTTACATTCTTGGGAATAGTTCTTTTATGTAGGTTACATATGCTAATTCCAAGGCTAGGAATAGATCTAGGGTTTAGGTTTATTTAAGGCGTTGGTGTGCTGTGTCCACATTCATTGTACCTCCTACTCTATAAAGGAGAAGGTAGGGGTATAGGTTTTATTCATTCAATTTTCAGAGTAGGAAGCAATGGGTGAAGGTTAGAGTTTGCAGCTTTCTGTGTATTTCTTGTTTTCAAGAGTAATAAATAGTGATGTGAGTTGAGTTTCAGATCTGTGGTGTATCTAAAGCCTTCTATAATTTTGTGTATGGAGAGATCAACCTTGAAGGAAAGTGAGTTGTTGGAGAGTTTTAGTGGGTGGTACGTCTAGGCTTCAATGATTGATGCAGAGCTGTGCTAGTGATCGACATGTGGACTTGGAAAAGGTTGTGGGGTGTGAAACCCTAGTTGATACAATGAGTGGAGATGGAAGCTTGTTCATTGGAGTTGCGATAATGGTGATTCCCAATATGCGAGAGTCACCTATTGGAGGGTGCCTCAAAATTTGTGCCATGGAAGTGCAGATTGCAGAACCTCCTGGAAGCAGTGAACCTTTGCTACCTTGTGTAGAAGGAGGTCAAACGTCCTATAGATCCCAAATATTTGATAGAGTACAACAAGAATGTAGTGAATGCGAAGAGAGTCCTATTGGATTCAGTGAATGATCATTAGATCCCTCATATTGTTGACAACAACATTGCCAAGGAGATGTATGATGCCTTTGGACCTTTGTACTAGAGTGTGAACATATTTGGGAAGATGCTCGCAAGGAACATGCTCACCATGACTTGCATGTGCAGGAGAGATATTGTAGCTAGCTATTTGATGAAGCTTGTTGAATTGAGAGACCAACTTGGTGAAGTTGGTGACAAATTCAAAGTCGATGAGATAGTTTGGATCATTTTGAATGTTTTTAGTTCATCTCGGCATGCCTTTGTCAAGGTTATCTAGGGTTGGGAGAAGTTACTGACTTCAGGTAGTTGTGGGATGTTTCCATAAGGGAGGAGATGAGACTAGAGCAAGTCTCAACCAGTTACAAGAATGATGATGATGTACCAAATTTAGCCCTCATCGGGAAGATGAGGAGAGGAGGTAGGAAAGGAGGATGTGGGAGGGCCAAAGGCACAAGGAGGTAAAATCAAATTCTTCATGTTAGGGGAAGAAAGACCTTAGTCATATCAAGTACTTTAGGTGCGACAAGCACCATTACTATGCCTCTTAGTGTCTTGAGAGGAAAAAGGAAAAAGGAAAGTAGCAATAACAACATGAGTTTGCAAGCAGTGTACATACTTTTAGTGTGGACAATTTGGATGCCAAGCTAGATACCCACTTTGCCATGGTGTCTTGTCTTTACATGTACACGATTTTAGGGTTTGGATGGTATGTGGACAATGGAGCTTGGAGACATATGATTTATGATAGAAAGATCTTTAGCTATCTTTAGCTAGATACCCACTTTGCCATAGAGTCTTGTCTTTCCATGTACACAGTTTTAGGGGTTGGATGGTATGTTTATAGTGGAGCTTGGAGACATATCATGTATGATAGAAAGATCTTTAGCACGTTTCAAGAGCAAGGAGGAATGATTGTTGAGCTGGTTGATGATGCCACATATCTTATGAAGTCATTGGGCTCCATATCTTTCCAGATGCTTTCAGGTGATGTTCTTGAGTTAGATTCTATCTTTTATGTTCTTGATTTAATGAAGAGTCTGCTTTAATTTCTTGCGTGACAGATTTATGATGTTTGGTGGTCAGAAAGTCACTATTAAAGACAACAACCTTGGATTTGATTGAGTTTTTGCTAGAGTGCAAGAAGGTGGCCTTTACAGGCTACTTGTAAATCCAGTTGAGCAGGTATGGCGGAATGCCATGATGGAGGAGGGTTTCTCCAACCTTGAGGGGAGAGTTATAAAACTGATTGTGGAATCATGGTTTGATTCCTTGATTGCAATTGATGGGAGTATGGAAGTGTATTGAGATGAGATTGTTACAAAAGGATTATCTTAACATGAGGTAGTTCACCTTGATGAGACTCTTACTCCAGTTGTCGAAGGATTCTTGTAGGAAGAGGGAGTTGCCTTAGATTGGATGATGCATGCACCACTGGTTTGAGGTTTTGGTATCAATGAGATTATACTCGTGTTGGGATCTTTTGATTTTCGTACATATTTCTTCGTTATTTGATAGATTTAATACACTTGTCTTGGCCATGTATACATATGAGTTCATTATTGCAGGAAGTCCTGAACAATCCATGATGTGGTGTGAGAAGATTTTGACCAATGAAGATGACATGGAGGATAAAGGAGGCTGGCAGGTTGTTGATGTAGTGTTCCTTGTCCAAAAGGTTTTCACCTGGAAGATTCCGAAGAATGTTTAGAGTACTCAGTATAGAAGAAAGCAGTGATGCATATTCATGTTTCTCTAGGTTTGTTGAGGGGCAATTCCAAATGCAGAGGGAGTATCTTGTGGTTAACAGAGAATACTTTCCTTGGTAATTGGGAGTGTTGGATTTTTTGGTATCTCAAGAATGGTCATTAGAGCACGGTGCACCATTAATGCCAACAATGAACAAGAAGACTTGGGCGCATGGAGAGAAGTTACTTGATCAGACGTTTCAGAGAACAGTTTGCGCAACATTCTAATGACAATAACAACATCATGCGTTGGGGTATTTATGGAGGAGAGAGTGATAGAGGGTGCATGGACATACCATCCTCAGTTTAGTTCCATTTTAGATACTTTTTATATTTATTAGTTTAGTTCTATTTCTGAATTTGCTTTAGTTAATAGATGCACACATAGTTAGTTAGGGCACTTTGCATGTGCAAAGTTTCTAAGAATAGATGGGGCGTAGATTCCTAGAAGAGAGAAATGCATGCATGCATACTTGCACTCTGCTTTAGTGGGCGAACCTTCCTAGGAATAGTTCTTTCAAGCATGTTAAGGACGCTAGCACGCTAATCGCAAGGCCAAGAATAGATCTAGGGTTTATGTTTATTTTAGTTAAGGCGTTGTTGTGCATGTGTCCACATTCATTATACCTTCTAATTTATAAAGGTGAGGGTTGGGGTATAGGTTTTATTTATTTAGTTTTTCAGAGTAGGAAGCAGTGGGTGAAGGGTGGAGTTTGAAGTTTTTTGTGTATTTTCTGTTTTCAAGGGTAATAAACAGTGATGTGATTGGAGTTTCAGGTTTGTGTACGTGCTACTACTTTCTTCAGTTTGTTGTGTTTTAGTTTCTACTATCTAGTAAAAATCAGATTGCAGTTTTCTGTTTTCCTAAGGAGGTAGGTTAGAAATCAAAGTAGGATTGTTACCATGTGCTGAAGACTTTCAACAAAAAGGGGGACTCTCGATTGTCTCCCCATGGTTTCCTCCCATTGGCCTTAGAAAATCTCAATTTTTGAAAACAAAAAACCCTAAAGTGAATGGGAATATTTATTTCATGTTTTCATTGTTCATGTTTGTGGCTTGTTATTGTTTCTCATATAAATTTTTTATTTTTTTGGATTTTGGACAGAGACCTTGATGTTTCCTAAAATTTCAAGGGTGTCTCCACACGTTCCCTAGATGCATTTCCTTGTTCCTATATACCCCTATGTTGTAAACTTGGTGGAACATTGCTTTAGATACATTTGGTAGATTTTTTAGTGAACTAGATGGTCACCAACTCTATTGTTGGGGCAAATGCCTTCTCATAATCCACACCCTTTTGCTATGCAAACCTTTGCAACCAACCTCACCTTATGCTTGTTGAGTGAATCGTGTGTCTTATATGTTCGAAACCTATTTGAAGTTAATAGGTTTTGCACATGGAGTCAACTCTTTCAACACCCATGTGTTGTTTTAAATGAGTGCATTATATTCAATCTTCATGGCTCCTTCCCACTCCTTGTGCCCTTTGGCTTCTTCATAATTATGAGGTTTAAAAGGATTTTGAAGAACATACATTGATGCAAAATTTGCGTGTTCAGATTGCATAACTCTTCTTACTAGGGTTTCACTTGGCCTTTCCTCTCTTGGTTGAGGAAGCTTCACCAACTGCATGTCCTCCAAATTGATGTAACCATTTTGGTCTTCTTTTCTCTGTTCTCTCCAAATCAATGCTATCTTGAGGCTGTCTCAGAGCATTTTCAACCTTCTTATCACCATGGTCATTACACATACCAACTTCCAATGATTGTCCTTTTGCACATTCTTGCCATCGAACTTGGCTAAATTTTCAGCATCAAAACAACCACCATCAACAAGTTTCAAACCAGGTTTCAAATCTTAATCATGCTAAAAAATACCTGCACTTTTATCTACCATGACGTCTTGATAGAGCGCCACTTTTAGTAAGGCTAAGGAGTTCAATGGACAGAGAAAGATGGATGGTATAAGACTCCGATAGATGATGCAGTGATGATCTCATTTGCCTACCTACTCCCCTTTTATGCTTGCCTTTGGTGCCTTGAACTTACAACTTTGGGATGTCCTATAAATAGGGATTAAGGACTTAGAGGAGGAGGCTACCCTCCCTTTTCTTTTGGCTTTGGCCTTCGATTGTGATATCACTCAACGTGCTCCTTTTGGATGGTGTTCTCTCTCTTGGATTCATTTCTTTTCATGTATCTTTCCTTGTCCTCTCCTGGACTAGTTGCTTCGCTTTGTGGAGCTTCACTTTTTGCTTTTCGATCTTTTATCTTTACTTCTTGCTGTTAGCTTAGATCTAGGAGCTGCTATGGCACTCCCACTTTGTATTACATTGATGGTACTCTTTTTTGTCCCATTGACCTACTTTTGTGGTCATTCTGATTCATTGGACATAAATAATACTATCATATCGTATTTACCTATTAGTTATGTTTGCTATTTTTTCTACAATTTAAGTTTTCTTTTAGGATGTAACTTTGCCAGATAAAAAGGAAAGTGGTCAAATTCTAAAGCCTACACATGGGTGACCGTCTCACTTTTGTGGGCCTTCCTGAACTTTATTCCTTTGGGTCATTGTCAATATGAGATGCTAATGGTAGGTGTAAAAATTATAAATTATATGCAC
>ML797586.1:127384-144170 GCA_009831015.1 Picea engelmannii | reverse complement strand
GCTTATTTTCAGCTGTAAAGATCTTTAGGTGTGTTGTACTTATTTTAGTATGCATGTACTAACTTTTGGTTACTAAAACTACATGCTAGAGCACCTAAAATTGGAAGTGCAACCGTAACAAATCAACAAGAAGTTACTGAACAATTTGCTGTCCTAAAACAACAACAAATCATTGTTAGACAATTGAAACTTAGAGCCTAACTGTGGTCAAAGATAGACCCAGTAGGCAAGCTTGATAGGACCTGAAAATCTTCATGGTATCAGAGCTGAGGTGGCTGAAATTTTGAGCAGTGGGGACAACTTTTTGTTGGCTGTCATATACATCTTCTTGGCAGATTTTTTTGGACAATCATTGACTCATTTAGTGGTTGTTGGAGGGCAGATTTTTGTAGAGGATAGTTGGGCAGTTTTTGACACTTGTGGACAGCCTCTTTTCACACCTGCGTGGACATGAGTGAGGCTGTAGATACGACCTCTTTTCACACCTACTGATTAGGAGTGAGGTCATGGATTCGCTTGCCTCATTTCACACCCGTGTTGACATGAGTGAGGCAACGTTCCTTTGCATTGGGAGCATTAGAGTGAGCGCAGTTGGCAGACATGTCAGTATCTCAGATGCGTGTGGAGGACAGGCTAGTCGGGGCTAGCAATTGATTGCCTTGGAAGGCGAGGATGGTCTTTGTCTTAGAGGACCTCGAGCTATGGGACATAGTCGAGGCATTTGTTCCTCTCATTCCTGTTACTGCTCCCGTCTTGGTGGCAGAGTTCAGGAGGAGGAACAACAAGGCAAAGAGGATCATTTGTGATGCTGTGAGAGATCACATTATTCCCCACTTGACTGGGAAGACTTGTGCATTCGAGATGTGGGCATCTCTGTGCAAGTTGTACGAGAGCTCTCATGAGAACCGGAAGATGGTTCTTCATGACCGACTTAGGGGCATTCACATGCTCGAGGATGAGACAATTACTTCATTCCTTGGTAGATACACACAGATCATAGATGAGCTTGCAACCATCAGAGAGGTTGTGAACCCTAACTCTTTGGTGAGGCAAGCTATGAATAGATTCACCAAACTGTGGGGTCCATTTGTACAGGGCACTGTTGCCAGGGAGGTCATGCCTACATGGGAGAGTATGTGGGATGACTTCGTCCAGGAGGAGATTAGGCTTGTAGCCGAGGCTTTTGGACAACAACAACAACAACAGACAGTTTCTGGTACTGAGGACCTTGCTCTTTGGACAAAGGGCAAGAAGAAGACCGATCGTAGAGGTCAGCAGGGTCCCAAGTTTGGGGTCCCACGACAGGGGGAGAGAGCAGCATCAGTGTGCAGAGGAGAGACATGAGCATAGTGAGATGCTTTGCTTGTGGAGAGATGGGTTGCTATGCAGGATAATGTCCCAACAAGAAGAAGAAGAAGCAGGATGTGTTAGTAGCGACAACAGAGGAGATAGAGTTCAGTGATCAGTTTGCCAGAGAGTGTGCATTCGTGACTACCTTGTTTGCTATTACACCATCCAACACTAGATGGGGAGACAGAGTTGATGAGGATCGACTGATTCATAGCAGTGATTCAGAGGGAGATGATACTCAGTGTCCCTAGACATCTTCAGAGTGGGTAATTGGTCCACCTAGTATAGCTATAGTTTCAGAGCATCCGAGTAGACAGAGAGTTGGTGCTACAACTTCAGCGCATCAGAGGTTGATGAGGAGGAGCAACACTGCACCACGGAGGCTTGAGCCTCACATAGCTTCTGAGACGGGCAGATCAGGTTTTGGATCCACTTCAAGTGGAGGTGACTTGGCGAGAGGCCAAGTTCATGACTCTTGGTGAGAGACCAAGAGGGGGAGACTCTTGGTGAGATGCCAGGAGTAGGAGGAAATCCTTGGTGGGAGACCAAGGTGGAGATCTTCGGTGTGATGTCGAGATCTAGTTGATCTTGGATAGATGGAGAGTCAATGACATTTATAGATCACATTGATTGAGCAGATCTGTGATAGAGTCCACTTTCAGTGATCAAGGTACAACCATACTCATCGAGCATATGCCAGGAGGCAACCATGTCCACTATAGGGATGATATTGGTGGTGACGAGCACTTTCCTCGGTAAGAGGGAGTGTTGAGATTTGGGTACCTTGGAAAGTGGTCCCCATTTGCTTATGAGTCTCTAAGCACAAAGGGGGAAGACTATTACCCTTATACTTTACTTTATGATTCTAATTTCACTTTGACTTAGGAGTTTTAAGTCAAAAGTGAAATATGTCACTTAAGTCATAAAGTGACAATTAATTCACAATGTGGGTGAATTAATAGACATAAAGCAACTAAGGAAAGTGGGTTTCCTTACTGAGATTTTTGGATGAGATCTCACCCATTGATTAGACTTGGTTAGATCTAATCTAGGCCATCGATATTTTAGGGTTGGCTCAAGGAGCTAAAGAGAGGGTAAAGTGAGTTTTGGAGACTCATTCTTCGCTTGTGAGTTTTGGAGAAGAGAAGAGGGGCACATTTCTTGAGGAGAAGGAGGGCGCACTTCATGAGGGTTTGAGATAAACCCTTGAGAGCTTGAGGAGAGGCTCTTGGTTGCTTGGAGCTTGCATGGAGAGTATTTCCATGGAGTCTTAGCCTTCAGTTTTGAGAGGGAGCATATTACATGGAGGAGGGGCGCATCTAGGAGAGGAGGCACATTCATTATCCTTCATTTGCTCATCAGAAGAGGACTTGTCAGATAGAGATGAGGTCTGATGCATAGGGAGAGGAGAGCTTGGGTGCTTGCTTCTGTGGTGAGAGACATTCAGTTTCTGGCTCAGTTTATTTATGGTGATCATTTCTGCTAGGAGGAGGGCGCACCTGTGGAGAGGATTGACAGCTACCTGGTAGCAGATCTGCTTGGAGGATTCGAGCTTTGACAGTTTTAGTGGAGAGGCAACACAAGAGAGCACATTCCTGTGGAGGGATTTCTTCATTGGGTCACAGATGAGCTAGGGCGCTTCAGTTCAGTGCAGAGGGCAACAAAGGGAGAGGGCGCACTTGAGTTTGGGCACTTCTCTTTCTGGATCTTGTGGCAAGGCTTGTGAGGAGCTTGCTATGCATACAAGTTCCATTGTATTTCATTACTTGTTGTATCTCTTGCTTTGATCATCATTTATAGACATTTATTCCAAACTGGTTTTCCCCGGGGGGTTTTTATCCAGGGTCATGTTGACCAAAAATACTTGTGTACAAAAATGCATGTGTTAGTTTCTTAGATCTGCTTATTTTCAGCTGTAAAGATCTTTAGGTGTGTTGTACTTATTTTAGTATGCATGTACTAACTTTTGGTTACTAAAACTACATGCTAGAGCACCTAAAATTGGAAGTGCAACCGTAACAAATCAACAAGAAGTTACTGAACAGTTTGCTGTCCTAAAACAACAACAAACCATTGTTAGACAGTGGAAACTTAGAGCCTAACTGTGGTCAAAGACAAACCCAGTAGGAAAGCTTGATAGGACCTGGAGATCTTCAGAAACGTCCTTCAATTTAATTGATCCTTAGATTATATTATATAAGTGAGTTACTGCAAAAGATCTCCTTTTATAATAGTATTCCTTTTTTCCAATTTAACCACTCCTTTTATGTATAGGTGGTGTTGTTTTTCACTTTGCACTCCAATATTAATCTTGCTTTCCTGTAACTTATTTCTTAAACAATTCATTTGGTATAATGTTTTTTATGCTATTCCTTTTAGAAGGAGGGAATCTAAAAGGTTTGCATTTTACTTAAGTAGAAAAGTTGCAAAGAGAGAAGAGATACTTGATATGTCAATCAATGTGCCATTATCAATACACCAAAGAGATGTAAGTTGGGAATCGCCATTAAGTAACCTTAAAGGGCATGTGAATTATTTAATCGCTAATCACTTTGTTTAACTCTTGGCATAAAGGTATTATGCTAAGTATGTTGTAATATGACATGACCATTATTAAAACATGAACTTTGTTGGCCTCTCTCAATGGTCATATGAATTAGGGGATGGCAACTTGGAAGGGGGGTAAATGGGCCTTCATAAGATTTTAGATGATGTTTTGGACCCCTCACAACATTTGATAGTTGATGGTCAACTAGGGTAAATCTAAGGTTGTGATGTTCAACACGTTGAAAGTGCTCTATCGGACTTTCATTTCTACTGATGTGGGGAGGAGATAAAGATCACCACAACCTATAATACTTGGGGGTCATGTTTCATCATGCATTAGGCCCTCCCAACCATGAATTGAAAAGGGATATAGATCCATTTCCCTCCTTGAGAGACAATGCTTCTAGAGCTAGTTCTAGGACATGTCGTCGAAGATGCATCTCTTGGATATGATGATTAAGCCCATGGTCCTCCTTAGTTTAGAGATTTGGGAATTGAGTTTACTTTAGATCTATTGGGCCAGTATCGAGAGAATCTAGACCCTCGTACTCAGACTCATCATCCGATGCAAATGATTATCGCCCACCACATTGTTCAAGTAGTGTTTAGACCCCATCCCTTAGGATTCAAGGTCATCTAATGTTTGGTGTCATTGATTCACAGAGTTTGGATCTTTGGGGACTCAACCTTTGGTAGGGATCAATACAATGATCTTGCACTTTGTTATTTCAGGGCCATCACCTCAGTTGGACCCCCTAGGCATGCCCATGGTTGTTTCTCAAAGGCTTCTCTCTTTCTTCAATCTGTCGTCATCTCTTTAGATCGTCTGTTCCCTTTCAGGTAGTCACTAGATGTGCTAGGACATGCCTTGTCGTTTAAAGAAGACTTGAATCAGGTTATTAGATCTAGACCACCTGGATTGAAGCTTAGGATGACTTTGTATCGAAGGTGGCCTTTTACGTGGAGCACTTTATGGTGTTTAGGGACGATCTTATTGTCCACCCCTCTTACATTTGCAAACTTTGGATGCATGCCCTCAAGATTACCTTAGGTTAGTTTTGGGTGGGTTGAGACCAATCACCACCTTATGAAGCTGCATAGGATCTACCAACGTTGTCACTTATAGGAGATAGAGATTGAGGTACATCTCATTTTTAGGGCCTCCCTATCCTACGAGATATTTGGTAGATATCACTGCCCACCTTTTTCTAACCTAACTAGAGCTGCCTTGCTCTCTTCGTGAGAGAGGTGTTTGGGCATAGATCTTAGTGTTACATGGCACACCTTGCACAAAAGCCATAAAGTGGATCACCTCATATATCTTGGTTTCCTCGTCTAATTAAAGCAACAAGCGACATACATAGAACTAGATACCTTAGAGCTGAGATTGGTGAGGATTCTAGCCTTCTATTGACCTCCCCTCTAGGGGGTTGATTGACCTCCTTGAGACCTATGAGTAGTGACCATCGTAGGGCACAAATTGCACACCACCATACTAACAGATAGATTGGCTTCAGGTTGGTCTAGAGTCGAGCTCCTATCCCAATATACTACTCACTAGGTTCAATATAATAGTCCCAAGGAATAGACTAATAGATAACACACACACCACCATACTAACAATTAGACTGGCTCCAGGTGGCTCTAGAGTTGGGCTTCCCCTCCCAACATACTACTCAGTGCTCACTAAGTTAAATTTAGTAGCCAGGTTTCTATTAGGAGATTCTTCCCCTAGGATTTGGATCTTAGGACTCAGGAGCACTAGGCTCACACATTCTTGTGATCCCCCTAGGAGCATACAACTAGGTCCCCTTAGTCCTAGTCAGTGTTACCAACATCTCGATAATATCTCAATGTTGGCGATATTATCTTCAAAATCAGGGTCAACGATATTTTTCGATATTTTCATTCTTACGACATTGTTTTTCATTCTTACGACATTTTCCGATATTTTCCCCGATGTTGCCAATATTTTCATTTTCAAACACTCGACAATATTTTGCCGATGTCGATGTTTGCAACACTGGTCCTAGTCACTCCTTAGATGATATCATTTGCCAAAGCATCGACCCTTTCATAGTTCTTGATGATTCCAATGACGAGATGAGCTCCCACTCATCCTTGGCCACCAGATCTATCAGGCCTTAACATCCTCTCTCTCTTTTGCTTAGTACTGATATTTCTAGAGCCCCCCAGTTTGTAACATTTCTATTGTTCCAACACCACACCACATCTTACCCTCTCTTTTAGCTAGACATTTATCGGCTAGCCTCTTGCCTGCTCTTAGATCTTATTACATTTCTTCTTTTAGCATTGTTTTATGAGATGCCTTGACACTCCCACTTTGTATTGACATTGGGTGTACTATCTTAGTCCCTTTGACCAACTTTTGTGGTCTTTTGTTGGACATTAATAAAATTATCTTCTGAGTCCCTTTGACCAACTTTTGTGGTCTTTTGTTGGACATTAATAAAATTATCTTATCTCATCATACTACATGATCTATATTAAGCATGGTTGATGAAGAGCATGTCAAGTCACCGACTGCTAAACATGATACACACCCATGAGGAAAATATGTATTGTATATATTCAATGCCCCATTGTTATGTAAAAGTGTTTTATACAATGTTCCACATGGATGCGTCCCCAAGGCAGGGTGTACGCCCCCCACGTTTACGCTCCCGAGACGAGGGGCGCTTGGGGAGTTGTTTCCCCATGTCTCCCTTTTGGGGAGACACAGGGTGACATCACTCCCCAGGGTGGGGGATGAGTTTCCCCAAAAAGGGTGCGTGTGGGTGTCTCCCCTTGAAAAGGGGGTCTTCTGGACGTCCCCCCTCGAGAGGGAATTTCTTGGGCGTTCCCCCCAAACTAAGGCTTAAAGAAAACTTAAAAATTAAAAAACAAAGAAATAAATTGAGAGTGACTGTGACTCAGAGACAGATAGTGACATTCCCTTTGATGGTCTTGATGACTTCATGCAACAAATGGATATAGAGGACCGGTCAATGAGATTGACTCCATGATGCTCATTTTATTTCAATGTTCATTGTCCATTGTTAATTTCCAGTTTTAACTTTTGAGTCTCGACTCTAGGAACTATGACCTCAGACCTAGTCTTTGACTTGTTACTCTTTACTATAGTCTATTTTAGAGTTTGAGTAATTCCAAGTTACTATTTCAGACTTTAGTATCTACTATTTTGCTTAGTACTAATTAGATTCTAGAATGAGGAATGATGAATTTAAATAAATGTATCAATATTTAACTATTTTTGTTTCATTTATGATTTATGAATCAATGTATTTCATTACTGAATTTGAATTTGAATCTTGTTTATAACAATTACAAATTTATATTTACTAATTTAGTATTTTACTGTTAACTATTTAGTATTTACATTGCACAATGATGAATTTGCATGGGATGAATTGTTATTGTTGAGATTTTATCATTATCATTTTTTTTTAAAATTTTATATTATATATATATATATATATATATATATATATATATATATATATATTCCCCCCAAGGGATGTTTCTATGGGGGGCTGTTTCTTCACAGTTGTGGATGGCATCCCTAATAAACTCATCAACACAGACTAGTGTGCCTGACCCAAGGGGATCCAAACCAGGCACTTGCTGGTACGGAACTAGCCAAATGCACAACAACATTGGTGACTTTGGTTGAGCAAACTCCTTAGGCTAAATAACAATAGATATATACGGCCAACTTATTAATTTTAATAAAATAGAACAAAAACTATATATAAATATAATAACCGGCCTAGATCCATCTTAACCCTGGATCTATCAAGCTCTCTAAAAAGCGTTTGCTTCTTGAGGGATTTGATGCCTCTCAACTCTTGATAGATCCAGGCTTTGCAATACCTAAAATAATATAATAAAACATAATCACGATTGCTATAAATTATTGTTAATTAAACCCTTAAGAGTAACGACCATTTGTCATGAGACATCTCTTCTCTTTGACACTATATAAAGAGATGACATTGTTCAGTTGTATAATCACATATATAACAATCACTATTCATTCTTATGCAAATATATTTAATTATTATACGTCTGCATGCATTTATTTCTGCACTTGGTGTGCGAAATATTGTAACGATGGGTTTATGAACTTTGTTTCTAATAGTTTCATGAGTGCAGTCTCGAATTCAGCTAATACAATCAATGGTAGGAAACAATTGATGTCTATGGCTGTTTAGGAAAAAAATTTCTTGGAAATTCCTATTCAAAAATTAAATCTATCTTGAACATAATACAGTTCCAAAACACTATTTTAGTTTCTTTTTTCTAGTTTTCTCTATTTTTCTTGGTACAGGTGTGGCCATTTTTTCATGAAATACAAATTCAGGGAAAACTTGCTAGGCACTTCCTGTCATTCCCAGGATGGTACCTATTGCCGCCATATACACACCTCAGGTAGTGTGGAAGAAATCTTCAATCCACTAGGTGTGTCCTTTGGGGTAAGTCTCGAGTCAAGGTAGTCTCTAAAAAATAACTAAGGCTTGAACTAAGCTAAGTACAAAATCAAATCTAGGAGGTCATTAAAGCAAGAGAAAGATACAAATATATCTAAACTAGCAGAATATAAGACACATAAAGGAAATTGCTTATAAGGAAGATATATAAAGCATGTAAACTACTTGCACAAGAGATACAATAGTGAAAACAAATACCAATGCTTAAATGGAAACAATAAACAAATATTGAAAGCAAATGCCAATGCTTACTTTGGAATAGGGCCTGGGGAAACCCAATGGGCACTTCCCCTCATTTTGACGATGGTACAAGTATACCAGATTTTGTAGAAAGCCGAGGCTTTTTCGATAGCTTACTTATTTAAGAGCTCAACATGTCACTTGTGGGAATTGAACTTGGGTGGGGGGAAAACATCCCTCAACACAAACCTCTCGGGCTAAACCCTATTGACAAGCAATATATATATATATATATATATATATATATATATATATAAAGACCAGTGCCAAATGTAAAGATTGTTGCAAGATAAATGAAAATGCTGCTGTAGGTGTTGTGTTGCAAGTGCTCTTGATAAATTTTATGAGTTGTTAAGCGAGTGGATTTATTGTGAAGTGGCTGTTGCGAGTGCAAGTCCACTTATGAATGTGAAGTGTTTGTGAAGTGATTAACAATAAAGGAGATCTAATCTAGATGTGGTCCTTCAGAGGCTATCCCTCAAATTGGATGCAAAGAACTAAACTGGAGGTCCAACGGGGAGAGTATCCCCTTGACTTCACACACAAGTTCAATGCAATAAACAAGTACAAAGAGTAATGCCGGAGGTCCAACACGGGGAGAACCAAGATCTCAAGGAATATACCGTCTAACTTCACATACAATGCTCTATGTATTGTCCCAATAAGAACAATAGAAACTATTGGATTTTCCTAGTTAAATCTAAATCCGCATTGACCAGTCCCCGTTCTGATGGGTACCCTAGATCAAGCTAGGATCGCAAGGGGTTGGAGCAATACTAGGCGAAGCTGAGGGGATGGTTTATTTCCAACTTGAAATTGCAGAAAAGAAAACTAAACTAGACAAATCTGGGAAAATGAAATCTATTCTAAATTAACTAGAAATTGAAAACTAATCTAAGTGAATCTATGAAAATGAAATCTAAACTAATTGTTCTGCGGTGTTGTGATTGATTTTATTATCTGTTTTTATCTTTTTAACTTATTGGAAATTGAAAGCAAATGAGAAAATGGCAAAAATGAGACAATCACACAAGACACCGATCCCCTAGGGGGGATTGAATACTGGGCACTCTGTAGCCCACTGATTTGATTGATTTCGGTTACAATCTGTTTTTAGGAAGACTGATGATCCTTCATTAAGGGAGATCAAAAAGTTTTTTACAAGTTTCAAAAGACATTATTGATGAAAGGGGTGCTCTTGGGGTCCCGAATAGTCCAAATTCTCTAAAATTTGGCAGCACTTCCTCTTGGCTGTCAATAACCTGCAAAAAACAGCAAGTATAGGATTGCAAAAGATGCCCCAAAACACTTTAAGAGTATCTTGGAACTATGTTAGAGAAACCCAAAATATTCTAAGTCAAAACTAGCAAAAACAAGTGAAAATTAACTAAGGAAAACAAGCTAGAAAGCTTGTCTCCTTAGGGTCTTTGGTTTGCTGTTTTAGGACAACAAACTAATAATGCTTAGGTTGCCAAATATACAGATGAAAGCTCTTGAAACTGAACTATCTTTCAGCCCTTTAATATATTGCTTTAAAACTTACTAAAAGATAAAGTTTAGCATGCTAGATCTAGTTGAAATAATGAGAGAAAAGTACAAAATAGATCAAATTTACTTTGCATGCAAGCCAAAACTTTTAAAGATTTAGATGCTAACTTAGATCTATCTATGCATGAAATGGTGACCAAAAGAATATGAAGTTTAAAGGTTTGAGAAAGAGAGAGGAAGAAATTGCTCAAGATTTGAATCCTTGGGCTATGGGGTCCTTTAGTGAATAGTAGAGGGACTCTTGCTTGTCAAAATCTTGGAATGAATGAGATGAAGCTCCAATCTATCACTCCTCCAAGCTTACCAACCTGTAAAACTTTGATCAATCTTGCCAACCACTCTGTTAGAAAGGTAGATCCTACATAAAAGACTCAAAGACACATGTTAGTTCATTCGAAAAGCATGCAAACATAGAATCTTTAAATGCAGAAATATAGTAAAATCTAGAGAGCAATCTAGCTAAATAGATCTCACCCTATGGTGTAATACACCTTCAAAGGCCCTAGACAGAGTAGATATGCAAAATTGAAACAAATACAAGTTACCTCAATTCAAAGCACAACATTCAAGCATCCACACATTGAACACCAATCACCATGTGACCTCCAAAGTCTTTCTTTATTCAATCTTGAGAGAATTTACAAAATAGCAGCATTACAATGCAAGTATACTTTCCCCAAGATCCAACTAACTTGAATGAGGAGGGGCAACTTGCTTAAATAGCCCAAAGGGCGTGAATCCAAAGGCAAGGGCGTGTGATACTTGTGAGGGTGAGTGGCATGGGAGCGGGCGAGTGGCATGAGGACGTGAGGTGAGGTTGCCACATCTCAAATTGAAGGAGCATGTGGGAATGGCACCTCTCAATGGTTGGTAGAGAAGAGGGCGAGTCGATCCTTGGGATCGACATCCCCACATGTAAGCGCACCACCTCAAGGGAGAGGTGCGACTTGCTTCATTGGGATCTCCACCCAAGTGACAACTCAACTAATCAAGTCGCCTTCTCTCGTAGTTAACTCGCCACTCAAGCCAAGGATTCAAGTCGAGGGAGAAACATGTCCTCGACATGTTTCCATAATTATTGTCTTGCTGATTTTTATTTAATTTTTTCCTTTTATTTGACTTTTTAAAGAGAAAATAGCTTTAAGTGATTAAATAATCACTGTTTACCCTCAAAAAGGTATTACTTAGGTAAAGTGGGTATTTTGAGTTTGAAAACAAATACCCCCAAGGCATATGATACCTCCTAGTACCACTTATTTAACTTAGGCATTATTTAGAATTAAAATATCCCGTTTGCGGGAAATTTGTTATTAACTGAAAACATTAAAAAATCTTAAGGGGGACTTAGCACAATTTCCATATGACTAAAAAATGATGACTAGCATGGTAATATCCTAGTTTTTAAAACCAGGACAGGTTGTTATCCAACCACCAAATCGGCTGGTTGGATACCTGGGCGAATTGAACCGGACTGGTGCCCGGTTTGGTATCGAACCGGTCGAGTTGAAGCTGGTTCGATACCAAACCGGTCAAACTGGCTGGTTCCATGCCTGTCCGGCCGGTCGGATGCTAGACCCACCCGCAGACTAAAAAAAATAAAAAAATCTAAAAAATAAACAATTCTAAAACCTAATCTAACTTCTAACCCTACACACCACTACACACCAACTACATATACACCTCCCGACCCTCATATCTCACATATCAGTCCGTCTACTAAACTACTGTAGTGGAAGACATCCTCGAGGAGAAGGAGGAGCCTGAAGACTCTGAGTCAGAGAATGATTTTGTATCTGGCATAGCTGGTGATGATGATCCCATTCCTAGCAGTGGTGATGAGTTTGATGATTGGTCATGTTGATCAATGATATGTAGTAGATTAGTAGATCGTAGTTTTTGCATGTTTTATGGACTGTAGAGGCCATTTAGAGCCTCACTGGTTATGTATTTTGTTGCTGATATGTATTCGGTGCCATTTTGATATATACATCCTTAGATGGTATATAGATGAACAAACTTTGCATATTTTGTCTCTAATGGTTTGGAATTATGGTTTAAAAGCTTTAAAATAAATTTATTCATTAAAATTTAATTATTTAATGTATCTTTTATTGAACCGAGTTGTTGAAATCAAACCGGTCCGGTTTTATCCGGTTCTGGTTCGATGTCCGAGTTGATAGGTGACTGGTTTGTTGTCTGGTTCCAGTTTTAAAAACTATGGGTAATATACATTAGATACTAGACTTCGACAACATACTAGGGCCTAATCATCAGTACAGACTCCAGCTTTGGAGGAAATGAGTGAAAAAACTCAGATATTATAACTCGCTTAAAATTTTTTCAAACAAGATATAATTGATAAGTAAAAAAAATACTCTAGAGTAATGCACTCATGATTAAGCCAAAGAGGGCTAAGCCTTGTATAAATTTCATCATGCTAACTCATCTTATTACACTTCCCCATGGGAAATGCGGTATGAAGAAGAAGAAAGGTGGCCATAATGGCCGGCTGGACTTCTGAACTCTGATTTTGAGCAATTTCTTGTTCAATCTTTGGTGGCTCAATTGCAAGCCCATCCTAGTGCAACTTGGTGGGTAACAGTACCCAAGGTAAACCGGATTCTGCAGAAGCTTGAGGCTTTGTCAACACAGGGTTCATGGTTGTTACAACAATATAGACATTAAGAGATCAATATGTCACCTGCAGGAATTGAACCTGGGTGGGGAGGATAATACTCATCTCAACTGCTTGAGCTAGACCCGCTTGATGACACAGGTGTGGCCATGCCAAAGTAAATAAAGAAAAACTTTTTTTTTTTTTTTTGCGTGAATTTTTCTGGCTGTTTTCAAGATGGAAATGTCTCTACAATACAGGGTATGGCCCGGAAACGTTTCTGAGCCTGACCCCATATTGTGTTTTCTGCCATACCCAACCTGTTTCCAGGTTGTTTCCTTTTTCTGGGGTGTTTCAGTGTAGGCAACAGTCCCCAGCCTGGAGTTTCCTGCAATATAGCCAACAGATAGGTTTTGTATTATCTTTTAAATTTCCTGCGAGATATTAGGTGGAGTACAGGATACTTATGAATCAGTTTTCATTTTGCTGCTTGTTTGGATATCCAGTCAAAGAATCACACGATCTTCTTATCATTTATCCCATTGTTTGCTGGCCTATATTCTGAAAATCAAGTTCTTAATTTTCTTGGGAACCTTTTTCCTGCAGGATATATTTCTTTCTGTCATATTGACCAAATAAAAAGTCACCTAAAATGAATGCCCCATGGCTATCTATAATATATATAATCAAATTGTTATTTCTTTAAAGTTATCATGTTTCTCGCCTGTTCAGATTTTTTGACAATTTAAGTATATGTTTATGGGATTGGGAGTTAACTTCTTTATGAAGAATGCCATACTGTTTTTCTATTTGGAGAATGAATGAGGGGAGTGGGCTCTTGCAGAATGGAAATTAATTTCTACTTGAATATGATTTTTTTGTTTTGCTGCCTATCATTTTGGGAAAATCAAAATTCTATTCTGGGTTTCTCGGAAAAATGTTTTTTTCAGATGAATGCTTGAATGTTGGTTGCAAGGTAGTTAATGTGGTTGCAAAGACATAGTTTCAAGGAAGATCGATTTATTTTCTGAAATCCCCTCTTATTTTTGGTTGCTTATTGATGTTTCAGTTAGGAGCAGTAGCAGTTAACCTTGTTGGTGGTGACACGCCTGCTGATGTTTACTCGGGTATTGCTGCTAGGTATGTGGGAAAATTATATATGGTAGAACAGTATTGTTTTAATATTTAATTGTGTTTGCATGTTCACACTTCCCACAGCGAGTTAATATTCTAGCCACCATCATAGATGCATGATGTAGACATTTTTATATTTGCACAGTGTTAAGTGCCATGCCTTTGCATTGCTTTTTGACTTGGGGAATGCATTTCAATCTGTAATCTTCTCAGTACACTGTTTTAGCTTTTGCCTGTTCAGAAATTTTTTTGGGGTGCTGATGTATGACTTGAAGTTCAACATTGAAGCTGTAAATCATAGGAAAAATAGTGACACTGTTTGACTCTATTAGTGTAACAATCCTAGATCTCTGCTTTGAGTTGGTTTCCTGCTTTGTATAGTTTCACACAATTTCAGTCCTCATTTGCAGTTCTCTTGGAGATGCTTTAGCGTTCCCAATGTTCACTCATCTCTGCACTTAAACGGAAATTATGGTCCAAGTAAACGGAAATTAAAATTAAAATTAAATATCTATCATTATATTTTGTACTGAATGCCTCAGAAGTACGGGAGCACATTATTGTGGCTAGCAACAAATCAACAATGATTTCTCAGCACCTTTCCCTTCCACTCACTGTCACATAGGATACTGATTCGGGACTGTAACAATGGTACAACTACAAACTCTTTTTGGACCTACAAATTTGATCACCGATTCTGAATAATCAGGACCAGACTGATATGTGGATGTAGCTACTTCCCTGTTGAGAAGACCATATTCTATTAAACTAGACATATATGACATGTTATGACATCTTCCTTTTCTAGGATTATCATCTCTTTTTAAAATCCTAATTACATATGTGACTGCCTTTATTTTTCTTTTTCATAACAAAATATTGACTTTGGATTCATTTTCATCAGATATAAAATTGAAGGTCAAGATTGATCCCTCTGACAACAATATGACAATTACCTAGAAAGATTCTGAAACCTAGCTTCTGGCAGAAGCATGTGTTTATTTTCCTCGTAATTGCTTTCTCTTGCCATTTCTGCCAATTGAAAGTATACAAGCTGTTTGAGGCTTGAGCCAACACCCTTTATGGCAGCTAACTTCTGAATGAACCAGATTAAAGATTAAAAGGACATGTGAACTGTGTTGATTTGTCCAATTTGAAAAACTGTCTTGCCTAAGTTTGCCTAACCAGGCTGTCTTAAAATAACTGAGAAGGCCTCTATGGGGTGAAAGAATTGAGGACTGTCACATACCGTTTGAAATCCCTGATCTCTATTTTATATGGCTGAAACTAATGCATATACCCCTTTTTTCTGTGAAAACTGAAAAGCAGAAAGAAGCTAAAGGAGCTTTGCTGCCTATTAAATGTCTCTACAGAGTTTCTCCTGTCCTTCAGTTAATTAAACACTTCCATAAGATCTTTTAGATTTCAAACCTTGGCAAAGAAACATAATAGGTACAGGTCTGACTCTCTTTTGTTCCTGCCTCAACATCAATAACCAACCTCCAACTCAAAGCATACATGGGCAATCATAAAACACTGTTCTGTCAGTTTTATTACTAGACCGACTATTCTTAGCAAAGCAGCTTGCACTCCAATTGCTTATAGTGAGGTTGAAAGAAACCTACCAAGATGAAGGCCTGAGAACGAAGAGTCTAGATGTTTTTTCCAGAAATAACTCCAGTCTTCTAGAAGACCATTTCAGATTCTCTCAGACTACAATTCCAAGGGTAGTGAGGACTAATCGTCAACATGTTTCCTGTGACTTGCAAGGGGGCACTGTTTGCTTGGGATCCCTCTACATCTTACTGCTCAAACTCAACAGAGTTGCTGATAACTGTGTTATAACAAGAGTAAATTGCAACTCAGTACTAACTACAAAGGACAAATATGTAAATCACAGCCCATTCCTGGCTACAAAGTATGAAGTATATACAAATTATATTATTTATTAGTGGATACTGTTTTTTTGCTTGGCACTATCTGAAATTTACATGAATAGGATTTCTACATTTCAAAGCCATCAAAGAGGAGCGAGCTGGGTTGGCGAGAACAGGGTGTTGTTTATCCCCCAACCAGGTTTCAAATCTCCACAGTGACATGTTCTCTCCCTTGTGGGCTGGTGCGCTCCTGCAAGGGGACTGTTGCTTAGCGGAAACTGTTATGGTTGCTGGGTTCTGCCATATCACATCTATGGTGTAAACTAGCATCCCAGCTATTGATAGGTGGTGGAGGCATGACAAGCAAGTTAAGAGGAAGCTTCGTGCCAAAACTCTCTGAATTTTCAAAGGCTTTAACTTTTAAGCCATGAATCAAATATGGCTTTCTTCTCTCATTTGCTTTGTAATATAGGAATATTTTTATAATCTCCCTTTAGTTTGATTGATTGATTCTATGCTTTACTTAAGTATTGACCATGGAGATTCTTGACAAATTTTATAGAACCATGCTAATGACAAATTCTCTTTTTCCTCTGTTTTACACCCAGAGGCTTCCTGTAAGAGTTTAAGCTACTTGAAAATAGGTGTCAGTCAACTGTTATTGGAGTGATCTATAAATTAGAAGCCTTGCATGTGTGCACACATCTTGTTATGTCGGAACCGAATTTTTCCATAGTCAATAACATGCTGGCGACATTGCCCTGTTGTGCTACTTTAGTTGGTTGAACTGGCTAGTTATAGAGTGTCTCTGGCCAACTACTCATTTGGTCCTTGTCAAAGCTCTGTCTTCCCCTTAAATTGTAATGTCCCTTTCCAAATAGGAGCTCCAGAGAGGAGGCTTAATGGTCTAAACCGCCCCGTTAGACTATAGCCAGGGCCAGAAAAGGGGTAAACAGGGTTAATAG
>ML797586.1:99073-110094 GCA_009831015.1 Picea engelmannii | reverse complement strand
ACGGATCTTACCAAGCATGGGGCTTTCATCTCGACCAAGGAATCACGGAAAGCCTTTGATCACATGAAGGAAGTCATGAGCATTTGTCCAGTGTTGGCATTACCAGACTTCACCTTGCCATTTGTACTAGAGTGTGACGCATCCGATGAGGGTATCGGGGCAGTTTTGATGCAGGGAGGACACCCCATTGTATTCGAGAGCAGGAAGCTCAGTCAGCCCGAGAGATTGTACTCCATTTATGACAAGGAGATGTTGGCAATCATGCATGCCTTGACCAAATTCAGACAATATTTGGTGGCTAGCAAATTCGTGGTCAAGACAGATCACAACAGCTTGAAGTATTTCCTTGAGCAGAAGGACCTCAGTGAGCGCCAACAGAAATGGGTGACGAAGGTACAGGCATTCGACTTCGACATAGAGTATGTTAAGGTGAAGAAGAACATTGTGGCTGATGCCTGTTCTTTGATGGAGACTTCAGCAGATTGGAAATCCCACTTGTTAGTGGAATATTCCAAGAACAAGTTCGCTTGTGAGGTGATGGATGGACAGATACAGGATGACAGGTATAGGGTCATTGACGATGTCATATTCTACAAAGATAGAGTCTACTTGGTGCCAGATTCAGGGCTCAAGAGGAAGATCCCCATAGCAGTTCATGATTCACCACTAGCAGACCATCAGGGTTTTTTCAAAACCTGCAGATAGATCAGGGAGAGGTTCTCATGGAAGGGCCTCAAACAAGACGTTATGAGACACGTCAGTGAGTGTGTGACTTGCCAGCAGAACAAGTCAGAGCATGCTCTTCCAGCAGGGCTACTTCAGCCACTCTCCATTCCAGAGCAGAAATGGGAGAGTATATCGATGGACTTCATCACATGCCTACCCAAGGTCCAGGGTAAGGACTGTATCTATGTAGTGGTCGATAGATTGACCAAGTTTGCTCACTTCTATGCCATACCGACAAAGTACAACGTAGTTCAGGTAGTCGATCTATTCTTCAGGAAGGTCTTTAGACTTCATGGGTTGCTGAGGAACATTGTTAGTGACAGGGACAGTCAGTTCATGGGGACATTCTGGAGAGAGTTGTTTTGGTTGGTGGGGACAGAGCTGACACCTAACACCAACTATCACCCTCAGACAGATGGGCAGACCGAGATTGCCGAGATTGTCAACAAGTGGGTTGAAGGATATTTGAGGAACTATGTAGGTGGATAGCAGAGAACATGGGTAAAGTGGCTACATCTAGGAGAGCATTGCTACAACACCACTTTCCACATGTCCATTGGTATGACACCCTTTTGAGCATTGTACGGATATGATGCTCCCACTTTGGTAGACTTGGTTTTAGGGGAGAGCAGAGCTCCCAAGGCCAAGGATTGGATCATAGAGAGTCAGGAGATTCTCAAGTTTTTGAAAGAGAACCTGCAGACGACACAGAACCGACATAAGATGAGTGCGGATAGGCACAGGATAGAGCACAACTTTAAGGTTGGGGATTTGGTTTTCTTGAGACTCCAACCCTACAGACAGTCATCTCTGAAGAAGAGTGGGACCGAGAAGCTCAAGCCTAGATTTTATGGCCCTTACAGGATCATGCATCGAGTAGGCGAGTTTGCTTATGAGATAGAGCTTCCATAGGGGAGCAAGATTCATAACTTGTTCCATGTATCTTGTCTCAAAAAGGCAGTGGGACAACTCATTAGCACATCAGAGGAGCTTCCCCCATTGGATGAGGAGGGACAGTTGGAGTTGGTTCCGGAGGAGGTTTTGGAGTTTCGGGAGCGGAAACTGAGGAGCAGGGTCATCAGAGAGTGTTTGATCAGATGGAGAGGGCTTCCACTAGAGGATGCTACTTGGGAGAGCGAGCAGGTGTTGTATCACCCTGGACTGGTATTGCTTGAGGACAAGCAATTTCGGGAAGGGAGGACTGTAATGTCCCTTTCCAAATAGGAGCTCCAAAGAGGAGGCTTAATGGTCTAAACCGTCTCGTTACACTATAGCCAGGGCCAGAAAAGGGGTAAACGGGGTTACTACTAACTAGAGGTCACTCCAGTCGAAGGTGTTATGTTCGGAAAGTGACATTGAGCTAAAAATGGTTAGCTTTGAAGTCATTATGAGCTAAAAATAGAACAAATGAGCTAAAATTAGAAGTCAATAGTGAATTAGGGTTTCATCAGTGAATTAGTGTTTTGGAAAGCTATAAGAGAAGAGTCAGCGACCTAATTCATCATTATGCAGATTATGACTTTTCATTGAGGAGAGAGGTGCATTTTAGGAGAGATAGTTCAGTGGATTCCAAGAGGAAGACACCAGTTGGCTGATTTCGGTGTTGAGAGACACACCCTAGTCACCGGGAAGATCACACAGGTCTTCCATCATTCTTCAGCAAAAAGGGCGCACTTATCCAGGGTGAGGGCGCAACTCTTGAGGAGGTTAAGTGGATCGACTTGTCCCATCCGGGAGGAGTTCAGAGATTGCCCTCCGACCCAGTTGAGAGGAAGGCAAGGCGCATCTTTTGCCTGGTTACTCGTCAGATTCCGACGAAGGAATCATCTGGGGCGCATTTTCCAGACTTGGAAGTGTGACACTTTTGGCGGACACATTTGGGGTTCCCGAGCGAGCATCAGATTAGATTCAGGGAAACCCTTTCGACCCATTTCCCAGTAGACCAAGGCGATCATTTTGAGATACATCTCAGCCGATTCCGACAGTGGAATCACTAGGACGCTTTTTGCCACAGAGAGAGGGGCGCATTCCCCCAGGGGGATTCATCCGGGATCTAGACCCACCAGCAGAGGGGTCGGTTAGTTATCAGGCCTGAGGGCTAGAGCAGGGCGCACCCGTTGGGACAGGTCTAGGCCATTCCGAGAGGTATAGCCGCCAGGGCGAACTTTCTAGACTTACAACAGTTACCGTACGTGCTGCCATAGTTCCAACTCATCCATTGATCCTGCAGTGCTCATCTATTATTGGGTATTATCATTTAGTTTGCTTATTGTATTCCGGCTAAGATCCTTTTGTCTTTTGATCTAGCTGAGTGATTCATTTTATTCAGCCGCATTCGGCCTTTGTACTCAGCAGAGATATCATAATATAAACTTTGCAGTCCTTTGTTGCATTTGTTATTTGTATGATCATTTATATGCTGTAAACAATTAATCTTACACACACATCAGCAGCGTTTCCTAGACTAGCCAAGTCAGGAACATTACATAAATCTACATTGTTTTTCTGAATTTCTGTATATAAATAATTATGATGCAGTTACTAATGCTTAATGCCAAAAGTTCAAATATTCAAATGCCAATACACAAATTGTAGTTGATCTAATTACTGAGATATCAGTTAAATTATTCGAATCACAACTGAAATATTCATAATGGATTCATCATGCATGAACAAGTGGAATATTGCAGTTGATAATGCTTATGCCAAGGTGTAAGTTTCCAACTTTAGGTGTATGGATCATCAAATTGCTGAAATTGGAACATGATTCATGACTCAATCTGTTTTGAATCTTTTGATGGTTGTCGATTTCCGGCAGATAAGTAGATCTTGATTGCATAATATCTTTGTTTTACGTGGTGTAACACCAAGTTGTATCGTGGAAGGTGAAGAGCAATTTTTCACATCATAATATTATAGAGGAACCAATGTTCAAATGTCATCACAGGGTTCTTGTAATTTTGGGCTTTCTTCAAAACCCTCACTTTACCTCTTCCCATCTCACAGCTTCTCTAATGAGACAATGCACATCCTCCTTGGTTGGTAGACTTCTCACCTCCATGCGCTATGGGGTCACAGGATCACACCCGGTCCTTGCGTGCTGCTACCACTTAGCCTGCATTGAGCAGGCAGATGTTAATCATATTATTTTTCTCTTCGGCCTTGAATGCTATGTGAGCTTTGATGAACTGCTCCCAGTCTCTTCCCAGGTCACCTAGCCAGGGCCTGTCACCCTGGGTGGTAGACACTCCCTAGAGGATTTTATTGGACTGCTCCTGGTCTCCTCCCAGGTTCACCTATCCAGGGCTTGTCAGCCCGGGTGGTAGACACTCCCTAGAGGAGTTTATTGGACTGCTCCTGGTCTCCTCCCAGGTTCACCTAGCCAGGGCCTGTCAGCCTGGGTGGTAGACACTCCCTAGAGGACTTTATTGGGCTTTACATTGACTCCTTCGCACTGATGACGGATGTTTCTACTGCCTCCTCTACTCCTATCTCTGTCCCTATCTCTGATGTTCTCTTTTTTTGGAGTTTTTCTTTTTGGTTAAAAAATTCTCGTACTCTTTAGTGGAAAATAATGCTTGTAGAAACTTATAGCTTTCCTTTTGTTTAATTTACTATGCTATGAAGGGTGTATCTATGCTGGTAGAAAATCACCTAGGACTTGCACCTTACCTCATCTGCACCTTGCCTCTTATTTTATCTTATCTATCTAGTCCTCAGTATACAGGTTGCCAGTTCCTGTTAATGGTACTTTTTTCTCGGCCTCTGCAAATTTGTATTCTTTCATCCTTCTGAAGATTGTTGGGTTTCTTGATTTCAGTGTATCTAAGCTGATTATTTTTTTTTTTGTAATTGGGAAGGGTTGATGAAATCATGCAAAGAGATGCGCTGAAGGACCCTGCAACAGACAGGGATGCAGAATGTGCGAGAGTATTACTTGGGCAGGTAATTCACTGACTTATCCTGTGTGTCTTCTGGATTATTTTGCATGGGCTGGCATTATATTCTTTGGTAGGAAAATACCCTTTGTTCCTGGATTGGGCTTTATCTCAACTTACATCTCAATTGCTCTCTTTAACTTAGATGTTGTGATTGATCGGTCAACATTCTGTCAAAATTATGCAAGACTTGCACTTAGCTCCATCTGCTTCAACCATACCAATACGAGTAGCACACTTGCCTGGTTTTAAACCTGGGTCGTTATGTCTCTAAGAAATTCAGCTTACCGCTACACCATGGCCCAACTGACTGGGCTTCCATCATTTTAAAACTTGGAATCACTTAATTTAAATTTTACCATCATTTAAAAATAGCAATACAACAGATTCTTTCCCTTTTGTTTTTTGTCCTTTCCTTCAGTAAACAGATTACCTTCCCAGGGCATAGTTTGCTCGGTGAACTTTTTAGACTTACAGTCTATTAATCAAATTTATCATTTATATGTTGCTTTCAATAAAATCTCAGCATTCTTGGTACTTATCTAAGTATTTGACATATACAGGTGGACAGGAAATTAGTGAAGCAAACTGTGATGACTTCAGTTTATGGAGTGACCTATATTGGTGCCCGCGATCAAATAAGGAAAAGGTTGAAAGAAAGGGGTTGTATTGCGGACGAAGTAGCCCTTTTTAGTGCATCTTGCTATGCTGCTAGAGTAAGGGAAAAAAAACCTAACCTTTTTAATGGGTTAAGATTAGACTTCGCTCTTTATGGGCTCAATTGTAGTTGGACTATTCTAATATCTTACGAAGTTCGGCTTGTTGTTTTGTTCGGTAGTTTTTCTAGTTTTTTTCTAGTGATAATCTAATGATACAAATAATTTGAGGAGATTGATTTATTTTAACGCCCAAGATTACCTAAATCCTCATCTAATTTCAATTCAAGTTATCACTGATCAGGCATGTGTTATATTTTGCCAGACAACTCTTACTGCATTGAGTGAAATGTTCAATGCTGCAAGGAGTATCATGACTTGGTTAGGCGACTGTGCTAAGGTATTTTTTTCCTTAGCAAATATATATTCCATATTGATGTTTGATACTGTTACATGTCCTAAACTATCTATATAGACTTCCTTATTGAAGTTAATTTATTCCATCTTTCTGGATTTTATTTTGTTTGCTAAATAACTGCAGAATGCTGATTGTGGTCTAGTAACTGTTCTATTATTATTTTATTGGTATGGAAGAAATGTTGGATAATTGTAGAAGTAAATTTTTGGAACTTTTCTAATTAGAGCGATTGTTGTGGGCTAAGGTGCTTTGTGTTTGTGTTTGTATTCAGTGAGCATGTAATTCAAATAAAAGCGGCCAATGCAAAGAGATATGATAAAGTTCACCATTACATTCAAGACATTATTAGACATATATCCTACATTTAAACATATATAATTATCAATTAAAAACATATAATTACATTATTCAATTTCTATAATTAATTAATAAATTTAATGAAAGAATAATGAAATTATAAAGTTATAAATGATATCTAATAAAGTTGAAAGCTAAAATAAAACAAGGTATAATTTAAAGTTTAAACTTAAAGTATGCTTGTAAAATATTACTCGATTTGACTCGTTGTTTTTTAACCCTACCAGACTATCACAGTCTAGATTTGTTGCTGCCATATTCAACCCATGAACAAATTCAATTGCTACCACTGAGTGAACTCTAATCTTAACTGCTGTAGGCTAGCTCGACTGGTCAATGTGGAATGACTCGATCTCTGTCGCTGCCATGTTTAAATTGTGAAAGAATTCTGCACTACTGATGAACAGACTCCAATCTCCACTGCTGTATGTTATGCCTATAGTTGGACTGGTCACTGCAGAATGAACTTGCCTGACTTAGGAAGGAAGTTGTTGCTGAAGAGGGAAATCGTTGTTTGATCTTACAAAACCCAATTTAAGTGGTTTAATATATATAGATTCAAACAAAGTAGCTGAACTATGTTAATTTTCTAATCCCAGCCCTAGATAAATTATTTCCTAGTGATTTCCTTGCTGAAAATTAAATTGCGGCTCACTGAATAATTTACACTTGCCGAAATAATTAACTGAAACAAATAGCGGAAGAAAAATGGAAACCTATCTCACAATGACACATGCACAACAAATTTCTGCCTTTCAAATCTGCGTTTCATTAGAATAATATCCAAGCATACAAGGACTCCTTTACTGGGAAAATAGTCCACAGAGAAAATACAAACAGCAGCAAAACCTGGGCAAATTTCTGCTGAAGAAACCCCTTGCCCCTTGCCTTCCCTGTTAGCTGCACTGCTGGCTGTACGACAGCTTGTATGGCCTGAACTGTACACTGTATGGACCTACTGAGGCCTGTACGGCCCTGCCGTGGGCTCTATGGTGCTGCCTGCGGGCTGTACGTCCTGTGGCTTCCCTCCTGCAGCCTATATGGACTGACCCGTGGGCTGTACGACCCTCCCTGGGTGCTCCTGCAGACTATACGATCCTCTAGAAAAACCTTCAGTCTTTTCTTGCTGGTATAGCCTGCTGAAATCCTCCTGGCGGCAATATTTCTTCCCTTGTCAAATCTGCAGAGTGAAAGTCCTTCTCCACTTTCAAATGAGTCACTGACTCCTTGCTTGTGTGTGTCTCCTCCTCTCACCTTGGCTGCGTTTTATAATCTTGAGTTGAGCCAAAATCCTAACCTCCAATCCTAATCTTGAGTTGAGCCAAAATCCTAACCTCCTCTCCCTGAATGTGCTCTTGGGAGCCTCAACATGCTCTGGAGCATCCTTCAAGGTTTGCTAAAACCATCTAGGTCTCATGACAGAGCTGAAAGGAGCTATCTCCTCCTCCCCACCTGAAGGCTAACTCCCTGCACTGGAAGTCTTTGAACTCCGTTCTCCCTTTGGAGCCACCCCTCTGCCACTTCTGGTAACTAATGAGACTTCTTAGATGCTAAGTTCTCCTCAAACTTAACAGCTTGGCTTACCACTGTCGTCTGCTGCACTGGTATGAAGATCCTGTAAGCCTTTGAGCTCTTGGCCAATTCGAAGTTTAAAGTTCTCTTTCAAAATAATCAGCTACCAAATATCCACAAGTCAAAAATCAGATAAATTGGGTGCAACCTGTGGAGCCACGAGCCAAAATTCTAAAATATATCAAGGTATATAATATCCGCTATCAGGGAATACCCTCTGTAACAACTGCCATAGGATAGCCACTGTATGCTGCTGCCTGGAAATAAAATTTGCCTATGAAGTTACAAAACTGTTCAATGAAGTAAATAACAACCCCTAGGAAAGAGATTTACTGGTGAGCCTTGCAAATCTCTCAGCTACGAATCATTCCAACTTTATTCGAGTCAAATCGTGGTTTCAAACTACGTGCTTTACGAAGGGCCTATCCTGGTTGGCTTATTGTCTTGGTTCGTATCTTTAGATTTGTAAGTTACTTGGACAGAGCCTCGCCCCATAGCTGTCGATGTGAGTTGATTTCAGACCGTGTGCCTTATGAAGGGCCAATCCTTGGAAATCCACATTTATCTATACGCCTCCAAATATCCAATCGAAAAGTCACGACCGGTCAAATAATAAACATTTGCCAAGAAAAAAAAAGGGGCACGGGTGATTTTGCCATCTAATCACCAAAAAACTAGATTTTGCGTGGAGCCATTGGTGATTGAGGGACACCCTTAGTGTGATATATGATTACGTTTTGATAAAATTCAATACAACCACCAATTTGTATCATTCGACCTCAAAATTGCTAGATCATCCATACGCCACGTCCGTACATTCTGTCCATACGGTTGTGTGGAGTGAACGAATCCAGAATTAAAGGGAATACCATCGAAAATCTAGTCAAAGGTGTAAACGAAGGTATAACCAAATCAAGGAAAAAAGGTTAATAAGGTTTTTAATTGAAGTCAAAAGTTATATGAAGGAAAAAAAAAGACTTTTATTTATTGGAAAGGTTATAAAGATAAAGTACTTTTTAATTAAAGATTGAAGATATTAAGAAAAAGAAAAAGGGGATTATCAAAAAAAAATATATTTCCAAAGAAGCCATTGAAGACCTTAATATAAAGGTGATTCCCCTAAAAGTTAAGTGAAGCGAAGCTTTAAAAAAGAATTTTTCTAAAAAGGATTGGAGAAACATTTAAAAATCATTTATTATGGAAGAATATCAAGATAATTCAGAAATACAATCACATATATTGGAAGGAGAACTAGGACATTATAAAGCGAGCAATAAAAAATTACAGTTTGAAATTGAGAAGGAAAAATATTTTAATGGGTTAACACAGAAAGATAATTGTTACTTCAAAGAACGTATTCGGGAACTCATTGCACAAAATGAAGAACTAAAGACTGAAAGACAAAAAATGGATCAAGACTTTACTAGAACGAGATGAAGAAGTATTACGATTAAAAAATCATAATCAAAATTTACTAGTTAAAATCATAAAGTTAAAAGACAAGAAGCAAGGGAATACAAATTCAGAACAAGGAAATCAAGGTCTCAAGGAGAAATCAAYTGAAAAGGAGGAAGAAATCTCCTGCTTAAGGAACATTAACCAGAAGTTACTTGAACAAATTAAAATCTTAAAGGACGAAAGAAAGGAGAACCTAGAATCAGAAAAAGACAATAGATCAAAATATAAGGAAGARCTTTTACGATTAAAACRACATAATCAAGATTTATTAACTCAGATTAAAAAGTTGAAGCATGATAAGAAGACTTTACAAGAAAAGCTAGATCRCAAAACATCMTTAGTCGATAAGGAAACGATGACAGACCCAATCAACCTTACAACTCAAAAGGCGACAAATCCAGCTGATGTAAATAAGTTTTCAAATGTYGAGGTACAAACAAGCCAGAGATATCAAGAAGACTCAATTCCAAAAGTTAATCAAGAAAAATATGCAAGTATAAGAAGTAAAGATCAAGTTGCAAGGATGCCTTATCAACATCCTAATCAAAAAAGTCGATACTTCAGCCAATCAATGTATCAACAGAAACAAATAACTAGTATGTCGAAGAATATTACTTCCACTACAAGTGATGCTCAAAGTAGAAGCTATCATGGGGGTCGAAATACATCAAGTTCTTTCCAAGAGCCCTATAAACTCCCAATTCCACAGAAGATCGAATTAGGGTGGGCAAACTCCTTTGCAACTCGACAGTTCTGCTCAACAATTAGAAGATCCTATCGTCTCAGGTCCTCAACGATTACTAACTCAAGAATGAAGGATCATGAGACAATAATTACAAGCTAGAGCAAGAGATAAGTCTTCCATAAAGTATGCTTTGAGGACAAAGCATTTTTAAGGGGAAGGCAATGTTATGAACATAAATAAACATATAAAATAGATATCCATAACATAATAATTAATTAATAAATAATAACTATTAATAATGAAAGGACATGTCTCAAATGACATGACTATTGGTTAAGGGCACCCCTGGGTGGGTATATAAACGAACCCTCATTCTCAATTGTACTCATCTTATATATTCATATTTTATACATTATTCCTACATGGATTATTATGTTATATTCCAAGTATTTTGGATAATTCTTGTGTGAGCGAACTTTGTTCGTCTCAGTCTTGTTGTACCCCACAAATATGCCCTTTTCTCTTGAAGACTCTAGCTTTGTCCTCTTCTCTACATGCACATGGATGTAGACTCGACAACCAAAGATCATGAGATGCTCGATCTTTGGCTTCACTCCTGTGAATGCCTCCTCAAGAGTCTTGTCCCCCAATATCTTGTGAGGACTCTTGTTCTGCAAATACATTGTTGTGTCACATGCCTCTGCCCAAAGAAACATTTGCAAACCTTGGTCATGAATCATAGCCTTTGTAGAACTGATAATGGACCAGTTCTTTCTCTCCACAACCCCATTCTGCTGAGGGTTGTATGGGACTGTTAGCTCCTTCTTGATCCTTGCCTTCTTGCAGAAATCGTTGAAGACATTGGAGGTGTACTCGCTTCCATTGTTCGACCTCAAGACCTTGGTCTTCTTACCTGTCTGGTTCTTCACTTGGGCCTTGAACTCTCGAAACCAACTAAATTCCTCATCCTTGGTCTTATGAAGAAGATCCAGGTTTTCCTAGAGAAATCTTCAATGAATGACTCATAGTATGATGCTCCTTGCATTGATGCTATTGACTTGATCCACACACATCTGAATGTACAAGATCCAAGATCCCCTTGGATTTACTTTTGTTGCTTGGAAAAACAACCTTGACATTCTCTCCAAGTGCACACCCTTCACATATGCCCTGCTGCTCAAAATTGAAATCTGGAAGACTAGTGACAATCT
>ML797586.1:64862-84006 GCA_009831015.1 Picea engelmannii | reverse complement strand
GAAAACAAAATATTTTCCATTGTATTTTTATAGTGAATTCCAAACCTTTCTTCCATAACCAAGAAAAATGATTCACGACTGAAAGAAACTATTAATCTCCAACTTTCTAGATAACATGGATATGAGTCTTTCATACAAACCCAAAACACCTAAAGTTTACTATTAGGACTACTTATTGACAAGATGGAAATAGAGGCCTTTCGATTTAAAAAATCTGGTTAAGACAAAAAAATAGATGGATCATTAATAAACAAATTTACTAGCCCATTTAATAATGGGTGAATCGTTGATTGATTTAGAGGGTTTGTTTCCCACGCAATTGTTTTCCACACAAAGAATTGAGGAGCGATGATATGTGGAGTCTCTAGCAGTAGTCTTGATGTTGTTGGATATCACGACCTTTAAATTTTCCAAAATGCCATGTGTTTGCCTGATGTTTGAGCCATCAATCCCTTGGTTTGTTGAGATCCTATGAGGCTCTTTGTTGATAACCAGATATCATTCTTGACACATGATTCCAGCACCAAAATTTTCTTGTTCATGTTCTCAAAATTCTCATTCCCCATATTTCCTGAATGCTCCATCTCTTGAAGTCCAATTTTGGAAGACTGGCAATATTTGATACATTGTTTAACGAATTGCTTCCATGCTATCTTCTATTTCATGCTTGTTCTCCCTTGTGGGTTGTTTCATTGCATCTAGTTCGGGGCCAATGAAAGTCCATATTTCTTTTTTCTCTTCCTTAAAGCGCTGCAATGTAACTGTGGTGCATTTTTCTTTCTCCCTCGTCTCTTTCTCCAAGCTTTCGTTTCCATGCCTCTTTTCTTAATAAAAAACAATGCAGATGGGGTGAAAACCTAATCTTCCCAATATAATAGAGAGGATTCCAACACTAGAGGAGATAGTAATTTACCTTGCTACCAACCCAAATATATGCATTGAATGCCACATTACATGAAGACAGGGGGTAGAATGATCTGATTCTTAAAGATGGCTTTGAGCTTTAGACATTAGATATACATTTATTCCCTTTCACATGTTGTTCCCCTCTCTCACACTAAGGGTCTTGTTTCCCCCTCAAGGGAAACTACTTCCAAACCACCCTCTCATGGGTGCTATGATGCTGATTGGATGAGCTCTCCTACTCATATTTGCTGGTTCAGACTTATTCTTTTAGTTCTTCTAGCCTCACATCATCCATGAGATCTTTTAGTTGACTCTACCATGGTATATCAACTCCTATGCCTTACACCTAAGATGTTATGTGCATTCATAGATGTGGTATGATTTCATGTGTGGATTTCTTCCTTAGAAGTGGTGTGATGGTTTCTAAGCTTGTCATGAAAGTAATAAACATTGGGTATGATCAAATAACACTTCTTAATAGTAATAATTTTATTATTTTGTCTCATTATACCATGGGGGGACAAAATTGTTCTCAGATAAATGTTGTCATGACTTAGATCAAATCGTACCACTAGTGATCTAGTTGAATAGCATACTACATATCCTAACCACATCTAACACTTTTCGTCCTTTCCCTTTCACTTCATCCCATTCATAAAAAGGATCTTATCACTGCTTATGTTTGACTTATAATATGTCATCCGGTAAGGTCTAAATGAATAAATTGAAGAACAATGCAAGCCAAAGTCAAATAAAGCCGAAAAAAGGCTAGAGGTGAAGAGCATGAATGTTAACAAATAAAAAGAATAATGAAGCTAGAGTTATGCCACCTCTTTAAAAAGGCCTATCCCCAAAGTCCTATGCTAAAAATGCATATCTAAAGGAAAAGGATTAAGAAAAATCAAAGAAAAATGCAAAAGGGGTAATAAAAAAGGTGCCAAGGTGGTATCTCTAAGCCAAGCTACCTCTTAATGGTTTACATGAACAAATAATGAAGATGAACCTAGGCTGTGGGGGAGCGCCCTTCCCCACGCCCCCACTCCCGAAGCGCGCTCCCTCCATTAAAAAAACGCTCCCTAAGGATTCCCCTTTAATCCGCGCGTGTGAGGCAAGAGAGGGTATTTTTTTTTGTTTTGGGAGTGAGTGGGAACCAAGACAAGGTTCCATAAGAGAGGAAAAGGTATGGCTAGGGTTTCTAAGGGAATAAAACACCGACTCACTCCATTTTTCTCTCATTCTATTTCTCATTTCACTCATCTTAGCTAGGAGGGTTTTGAGAGGGTTCTTGCTAGTTATTGATGGGATTGAGGGAAGATTGAAGGAGAATGAAGGGAGATTTGAGAGCTTGGCAGGGATTGGAGAAATTGGAAGGAATATTGAAGGATTTTCCATAGGGATATTGGAGAGCTTGTAAAAATATTGAATGCTTCCATTTGTGAGAGCTTAGAAGGGAGATTGAAGGCTACCATAGTCATATTCAAGCACCATTGGAGAGATAAAGAGGTAGGCTCTTAAGCCAGTTCTTGTTTCTTGTTTAAAAATAAATAAAATCCATTTGTTGTAAACTAGTATATTATGCTATGTTGAATATTTGAATGTTTTCTTCTCCTACTCTTTCCCATTTCTCCTCCATCATTCTATTGCAGGTAGCAAGTTATTATCAAGGTTCAACAATCATGATGATGATGTCAATGTGGTATGTCATTTTGGTTCCATTTTTTATTTTGATGGTGGTGGTGGGAACTTCACGTCGAAATAACCTTGATAGTGATGAAGAAATAGAAGTGGACAACACAGACCAAGGAGAGGAGGAAGGAATTACACACCTCCGTGGAAGTATGTCACAAGGCTTGGGGGATGTAAAGGGGGTGGAACCACAAAACTTACATGTCACCATTGTCATACAAAATACATAGGTTCCTATACCCGTGTGAGAAAGCATATGTGTGGGACAGGGCTACATCCATATCTGAGAGAAGTGACTTTCAAGAGGTGGAGGACGTAGTTCTTGATGGCCATTTTTGGCAACAGGTTCGGTATATTCTGCAGTTCACCAAACCCATTTACATTATGATTCGGTTTGTAGATACAGATCGACTGGTGATTGGAGAGGTGTATGAGCAGATGGACAACATGCGGGCCAAATCAAAGACATTGTTCAGCCAAAGGATGCGATCTTGTATGTTCATATCCATAAACTTGTGGTCAAAAGGTGGGATAATTTGAATGTTCCACTCCATGCCTTAGCATATGTCCTTATCCCAAAATATTATTTTTCGTCTTGGTTGGCCCAACCAGCACCCAAGGGTGGGGAAAAGAGAAAACCACACACAGATCTAGAGGTGCAAAATGAATATCTGCTTGCATTGGACAAGTTGGTACCTGATGAAGAGGAGTGTGCTCAAGTACGAAACAAATTGAGCAAATACATCAATGAGCATGGAGTCTTTGGTAACTTGCATGCAACCAAAGATCGAGACAGGTTGGGTGCTATTGAATGGTGGAACATGTATGGCTACCCTGCCAAAACTTTGCATAAATTGGCGGTGAAGGTGCTTTCTCAGGTCCTTAACACCTCTTCTGCAGAGAGGTGTTGGAGCACCTATAGCTTCATCCACAATGTAAAGAGAAACAACTTGAATGCAGACCGGGCATAAAGCTTGGGTTATGTGCATTACAACTTGAGGTTGTTGTCGCATTACTGTGACGCAGAGGGGAATGTTTTTTGTAAAAGAGATATGACTTGGGATAACAATCTAGAGGAGGCTAATTTACAGGATGGAACCATTGTTTTAGAGCGCTTGGAAGAGGAACTTTTGAGTGATCATGATGGCGATCATATTCTTGGAGGAGACATGCCACTCCCATCCACTACAAGGGTTCTAGATTCATCAGTTTTACCTTTATCTGCACAACGTCCATTGTCACGTGGGGGCCATTCAGCTGATGGTCGTGTTCCATGATCACTTCCACCTGTTCCTGCTCTTATTCAAAGATCACGGGAGAAGAAACTAGAAGTTTCTCGTGGCAAGAGGAAAACTTAGAGCATAGTACATAGTACTTGCTAAGTTGCTACTAGATACTAGATCTCTTTTTTTGTTTCATGTTTAGAAGTAGTCTCTAAAACTTAGTACTTTGTTTGAGTCTTGAGTCTTGCTCTTTATTATGGCTTATTCTGTAAACAATGAACTTATGAACTTAAGAACATCATATGACAATTTACCTTTGAAGTTTATGATTGATGTTATGATGCTTTAATGATTGATGTTATGATGCTTTTATGATTGATGTTATGATGCTTTAATGTTGAGTCCCATAAATGTTTATGATTGATGTTATATGTGTAGTATGTACTAAATGGTTGATGCTTTAATGATCATCACTAATCAATTAGTTAAATGATTTTATATCTATGTTTTCATGTTTTTTGCAATTGATTCAACATTCTGCATGTTTTATATATATATATATATATATATATATATATATATATATATATGTGCATCAATATATATATTTTTTATGTATTACATAAAAAACGCTCTTGAAACGCTCCCGCTCCCGGAGATTTTTGAAAATCTGTGCTTCCCGCTCCCCGCTCCCAACAGCCTTGAGATGAACAAATAATGAAGATTCCTAGCTCTAGAAGCTAGGTGGACTAGTTAATTGACCTTCTACATAATTACATATGACTTTGAGGGTCAAAACATAAGGTTCCCCTTCCTTTTTTCATCAATAATTCATCATTTTTACCTCTCTCTAACCAAGTGACCTAGGAAATACCTTTTGTCCTAGGAATTGACACATGTAATAAGGGTAAAGTTTCCCCACCATGGTAAACTTAGGAAATTTATAAAATTAACTTATGTTATGAAGTTGTTAGAAGGGATTACTTAATGTGTATTGATTAATGACTGGTGTTGAAGCTTGACTCATCATTATAGGTGGGTGCCCCACATTGGAATCCATGCACTATGCCTTGAGATCCATGACATTGCCTCGAGATTTGTGTACCTTCATTGGGATCCATAGACCTGTATTTGGCCATATCTACCTGCATTGAGATCTTTGTCATTTTTTTGGGATCCGTGACATCACAGTGGGTGATGACGAGGATATCACATCATCATAGAGGTGTCCACATCAACATTTTGTACACTTGTTAGCATATGGAGCATGCATGAGCCACTTGGAGATGTATTTACTTGGCACGCGTGAGACTCCTTGTGGCAAGCTGGAAATTTACACGACAGAACTTTGAAATTCGAGCAAACAGTTTTTTTGTCTCTTTTATTATGCCAGCATAACTTTAGTATGCAATATCAAGTGGTATTTCTCAGATCTAAGCACTATTTGTGGACTTGAGTTTTTTGGACAATGGTTGCAAACATGATATAGTAAGATTTGGGTCTGAACATTCTTTAAAGGGATTGTTTCCTAATCGTCAAGATGATGAGATTCTCATGATATTCTCATGATGAGATTCTAGGAACCTAATTTCATTGAACATATGCTGTGGTAGATAATCTCTTCACTTTATCACTTGATGAAGCATTTCCAGCGGCCTAATACAAGTGAATGTTAATGATAATTCACTTCGTAACTTGTATTAATTCCTTGTTGATCAAACAAATACTTGGCATAGTTCAACTCACACATTTTAAGGCTAGTCTAATTGTTTGGTTGATAATTCGTAATCAGTTTTAGTTTCATTACCACTCATACACAATCTAGCTAAGATTGATCATAAGGATTCCCCTCTAGGCTAGGATAGTTTTTCCTTAGTCTGAAGTGTGGGGCAAGGCCACCGAGGTGACAGTCGGTGGCTTGCCTGTAGTGCCTCTAGGCTCTCGTGATTTGTGGTTAGGAATTTCTTCACCTAACAAGAGTTTGAGTGGTAACAGGTCTCAATGCTGGGGCATGTTGTGTAGGAGGCTCCTTCCTATGCTACTCTAGGCCTTCAAGCTAGTCCTTGGGCCAGAGGGGCGGGTACCCTTGTTTTTCCATAAGTTATGGGTCTAGTCTGTCACCCTAGAACAACTTTTTCCATGAAGCTGTGACTGGATTTATTGCAGGGGTAGGATGGTGTGTGCGGTTGCATCTGCAATCTATTTAAAGCAAAATAAAAAGATGTTGAATTATAGTTTTTGGGGTGACCAAGAAGCCAAACAACAAGGGGATTTAACAGGTTTCAACCATATGAATGATCTTCTGAACCATGGGCACCATGATCTAGTTCTGCTTGGCAAGTAACTCAGAAAATGAACAAATATATACTGAGGAGGCTGAACTACTTTCTGAACACATGTTGATTAGGAAGAAAACCAAATGGGAATAGCGTGCTTAGATTCATTGGTTTATTCAACAACACATGAGACAGAAAATGAAAGGGAAACCAACATATAACTAGCTTGAGATTTATTACTTCACTAGTGGCAATGTGCCACAGTTCTTATTACACATAAACCCAATAGTTCATTTATTAAATAGCAGCACTAGTGTTGGGTACTATATAAAATCTCAGGTTTGAAACAACCATTCATTTATATAATAAGTGTACTAGGGGTTGGGACTATAAAATCACTGCCCTAGGCCTCCTTGCATCCCTTTACAATATCTATTGCTCAGATGAYGCTTACAAAGAAAAAAAGGATGAAAGAAGAGAAGTAGAAGAGGGAGAATATTACTTGCTATTGCAAAATAGTGATACTGCAAGAAGATTTTCAGTTTCTGATGGTTTCTCTCCTCTAGTTCGCCCTCTTGCTGCTGATTTGAACCTCCAATRAACCTCCTTTGTAAATGAGAAAAAATTCTCTTTAGACTGTTGGGAAAATAGAAAAAATGGAGGAAACAAGTWAGAAGGCTTGAAACAACTGGRAAACACTCTGTAAACTTCCCCTGGACATTTCCAATGCTGGGAAATGTCCAAGGGGGTTCCCTAGGCTCTTTGCAGGGTGTTTCRTGAAAGGTTGCCTTTTCAATGTGTTTCGCAATGAGAAATGGCCCCTGGGGAGCCTTTTGACGTAAGAGGTGGGAATTGTTCAATGTGTTTAAATAAACAATAGCATTTGCTTCTGATGTTGTAATATACTAGCATTCAAAGATATATCACAAGTTTCCCAGTGCACACACATATAAAGATATCGATATAGATATCAGAACCATAGCGAAATGGGTGAATTTTGCTAGAGGGATTTTGCATTTACTTATTCTGAGAATGAACATAAAACATATTATTAGTTGATAATCTGATCTAATGCCTAAATGCTTTACTCAAGTCTTGAATGATGTGACATTCAAAGGGTTTTAACTGTTTCCAATATGTCTGAAATTCATTCTTCTTCACTAGGGTCAAACTGGGGAATAGAGCGAGTGTCAAATGTACTAGATACCCTTGATGGTTCTGTAGATGCTATTTATATCAAGATGATATTATTAGGCAGACCATAATGAGTCTATAGTAATCGATACTGGCCGGGATACTTTGTTATCCATAGTAGCCCTGTTGGCTCATTTATTTTTACCTACTCATGCCTGACCATGTATCCTAAACATTCATGGTGCTCTTTGGACTATTTTTAGTCATGTTTTAAGACTTCTTTCATTGTCCCTATACCATATCTGTTCAGAAAATTCTAACTTTGATATAAAATGCAGATTATTGCATCGGAAAATCACCCAGTACGGTGGACTACACCACTTGGATTACCAGTTGTACAGCCTTATAGAAAATTTGCAAGACAGTTGGTATGGGAAATAAATTTTTATGCATGTTATGGTATCAGTAATTCGTAAATAGCTCTTCCTGATTTTAATAATAAAGCTTTATGGGATATATGGAATCTGGATGTCTACGCAGGTCAGGACATCTCTTCAGGTTTTGGCCTTACGGCAAGAGACTGATAAGGTAAGACATTCTTGTTTTTAGTCGGTGCCAATTTCATGAAGTCAGTAGATTTCGACTTTCAGTTCAACTGTTTGTGACTGTGCCACTGGTTAAACTATGTAGGTTGAACAGCGGCAGTGAAATCGAGTGAAACGCTCAAATGCCAATTCAAATAATTCAAATTCCCTGTTTCGAAGTATTTTTAGGCCATTGTAAAAAATTTAAAAATAGATATAAATGACAGTAGTCCATGTGGTTAGTAATAGTTTGCATGCGACCTCACTATTAACTAGCCTTAAGTTAAAGCTAGAATCTCATTAATCTAAAATGATTTTAATTATAATAAAAAATATATTACTTCAGTTTCCTGCACAATCTGACAACCCAATCCCATGATTTTTGAGTGATGTTTCTCCTTGTGAAGTCTTAAAGGACCCAGGCCACTGCCTGGTGGTGAAGCTCTATGTATGAGGGATGCTATCCAACAGGGCAGTAGTGAAGCTCCAAGCAACTTCACTTCTCCATGTAGTCAAGCAGAAACAAAAGAAGAAAACAAGAAGGAATGGAAAGGCTAAGAGAAGAAAAGAAATACTTGAAGATTGCTACATGTATTCACAATCCTTTTTATTTTAAATAAACCCAAATTTTTCCTCCGCAAATTTTATGATTTTTTTAATCAAAACATTAAATTGTATTTGAGTCAAAAGCTGCGGCTTTACTTGTTCATGGAGAATTACAGGGCAACAAGGGGTCTATGTCTGTATAGTTGGCTCCCCTCTCTAATATGATCTACGAAGGGACCGATTGGAGAGCATTCTTTTGTTGCTTACGTTTCTACTACTCCTGAAGTGCCTGGATAGATCTGGACAAATTGCTTACATAAAACTCATCGTAAACAATACATTACTAGATTAGATTTGGCTTAGTTAGCGCACTGTTCTGAAATCGAGAGAGTGTCTGTGAGGTGCCTCTCTCCTGCAAACTCATAGCTGAAGAGTGAGTTTTGAATACACAAAGAAATGTCTTTTATTGCCTGATTTTCCCTGTGCTTTCAATTGGATTTCCTTCCCTAGGTGAGCTGAGGTGAGGTGTGGTGGGGACAGTTTTTTCAGAATGGCTTTGAGGCCTAACCCTTTCTCGTTTCCTTTTCATTCTTTGATCTCCTCTTTTGTGACAATGGCTGGTTCATCATGATTGATCTGCTAGTTGGTTTCTTTCGCTGGAGATGGAGGAATCTTCAACTATTTCTTTAGTCACCGTGTTCGTGTTCGAGTTCGAGTTCGACAATCTTGAAATTCGAAAAAAGTTCGCCATGCAAAAAATGGTGGATAAAATTCGCCATTAAATTCGACACTATATATATATATAAAATTAATTTTTAACTTACATACATTTATTATAAAAATTTAATGTTAAATAAATCAATTCACATTTTATGTGAAATTTTATATGTATCAAATTTATAGTATATACTCATTTAAAAAAAACATATATCTAAAAAACATATACTAATATTTAAGTTTATATTAATATATAAAATATACATAATAAATATTAAATTTAAATAAATGTAAATTAATTAATTAACATAACCCAGGATTTAATTAATTTAGCTAATTTTAAAATAGTTGAGCAGTAGCTACCACGGGCGTCCCACCATCAACTATTCGAGCGGCTTCGTCAACGTAGAAAGTAGAAATGACATGGTCCGGCTAGGGTTCAGGTTCAGAAATTGTTTTAACTTTTACCTTCCCCGCACTATGTTGTATTTGAGTTAATGACTGCTTCCGAATTCTATTTCCTGTATCCCTGCATGATGTGCTCAAAACTAACAATTGGCGGTTTAGTTTGTATCAATGGTATATTGGAAATCGACAATTGAGTTAATACATCCGCGGGCACATACCAGCATGACGGAAAGAACATTTGATGGAGGCCTGAGGGCACATTCCTGAGCCATTTAAAACACAAAAAAATATTATTTAAAGACCTAGGCGAATTTAATGGCCGAACTTCACCGAATTTATGCGGCCTCTCTTCATATGTGTCAAATTTCGAACTTTATGGATGAAATTCGACGAATGCGGTGACTAAGACTATTTCAGGGACTGCTGTAGCTGCTCCTTTCCCTGGCTTCTTTTGTTAGAGTTTAAGGGCAAAAACAGTAGCTAGCTAAAACAATAGCTAGCTAAAACAGAAAAAAATTCTTTTAATTTCCAAACATTAACTACTGTAATTTAGGATAAGCAAGACATTAAATTTCTGATAGCATAAAACAGTAAATAACAGAACATTCACTTAACTATTACCTTAGCTGAAACAAGGAACAAAATTACCTGATATGCTGCTGTTATCCTCTTTGATGTATGCTCAGAAAAAACTATAAGGGATCATGGATCAAACCCTCAGGATAGATCTCATCATGATCATTAGGACAAATTGCCAGAAGAACTTTTAGGGTATTAGGTCAGAAAACTAACCAGCTGGCTGAGAATCAAGAGGCCATGTCACTGTCAAGCAATAGGACCAAAAAAAAGGACACCACTGTCCAGCCTAGTGGCTGAAAAGAGGCTACAAGGAGCCTTAATAATTTCAGCCCAGGAAACTCAAAGACTGCTACAGAAAAGGCAGAAATACCAACAGCTCCAGAGTAGCCCTAACAAACCTTTACTAGGGCTACTTGCAGACAAAGAGAGGCAACAATCGAGGGTGGCACCGGCAGAAGGTTAAGGCGGCACCAGAAGAAGGTTAAGGTGGCACCAATCGGGCAGCAAGGCAGCACAAACAAGGCAACAATGGCGGCACATTAAGATGGAACCCGAACAGCGACATAATTCCCTTTACGGCTGGCTGGAAAGACCTTTTTAGGTCAGCGGCAGGCTAAGCAGAACAAGACTGAAAAAGGATAAACCCTCGGTGGCTGGAGCAGACCAAAACACACAAAGAAGGAGCTGAGAAATCAGTCCAAAAAGGGTGGCAGCCACTTAGTAACCTGATCAAGAAGGGCCGCAGCAAAAACCTCAGTCCTAAAATCGGCTAAGAGAGAAATGAGTGTAGTGAGTGAGGAATAGGTCACTTTATTTATAGTTTTTGATAGGTAGATTAGGGCTAGCACATTAGTCCTTTTCTCCTAACTTTAGGGTTAGGTTTAAACCCTAATAATTAAACAAATAATATTTTACAATATAAAATATTAAATGTTAAATCAGAAAAGTCAGCAAGGAAATAAACAAGTCGAAGAGAGGGGGTTTTAAGATCAAGGCGGCCAGCTTGCTTTAGGACGAAGTAAAGAATCGAACCAACACCCAAACAACAAAAATGGGTTTCATAACTCAAGCAAGGGGGGTTTCATTAATAAACAAAAAGGAAAAAGTCAAAGGTTAAGTTCTTTTTTAATGACAGAGTGTCCACATGAGTCTCATGATATAACTTATAAGCTTTTATCATCCCAGCATACGAGGAGGGTGTTAGAAATAGAAAAGAAAACAGAACAAGCTTTTCTTTTTAAATTTTTCTATTAGACAGGCCAGCAAGGGCATAAAAGGCTAAAGCAAAATTAAATCAGAAATGTAGTAAAATAGTAAAACTGAAAGTAGATCTAAATCATAAAACTATTTCTGAGTAAGCAAGACAAACAGATCTAAACTCTGAGTTAGATCTGAACAAAAGATTTATTCTTTTATGATCACATCAATCAGATCTGAACTGGAGAAGTATTTCTGAGTCAGATCTAAACTATAGATTTATTCTTGACTGATAAAGCAACTAGATCTGAACTGTAGTAGAATTTTTGAGTTAGATCTAAGCAACAGATTTATTTCTAAATGATAAAAAACAATCAGATCTAAACTAGAAAATATATATAAGAACTTGTACAGTAGATAGATCTAGACTAGAAAATATAAGCAATGCAAGGACTGTGAAAAACAACTTACCTTTTGATTTCCTAACCTCTGTAGAATGAAGAGAAGCATAACACATATGAGAGATAATAATCCACTGTTGTATGCTCAGGTAAGTTTATGTGTCATGAACTGCTTTTCTTAATGATGAAGTTGAGCAAGAAGTATATATCGAGCAGCTTGAAGGTTTCGTGATACATAATAAAAGATCTCATGTGTGCAAACTCAAGAAAGCCCTGTACGGGTTGAAGCAAACTCCGAGAGCTTGGTATGGTAGAATAGACAGTTTTCTACAAAGTCTTGGATTCACCAAGAGCATAGTAGATCCCAATATTTATATAAGGATTGTACAAAATCATCCAATTATCTTAGTCTTATACGTGGATGATCTATTCCTCACCGAAGAGGAAAACCTGATAGCTCAGACTAAGAGGGAGCTTTCTGCAGAGTTTGAAATGAAAGACTTGGGACTCATGCATTATTTCTTGGGCTTGGAGGTGTGGCAGAAACCAAGTGAGATCTTTCTCTCACAGAGCAAATATGCAGTTGATGTGCTCTGCAGATTTGGCATGATGGATTGCAAGTCCATGACCACACCAATGATCTCTAACCTAAAGAAACTACAAGATTAGTTTACAGGTTCAGATCTAGAAGACCCCACCTTATATCCGCAAATCATTGGGTCATTGATGTACCTAGTACATACTAGATCGGACATTTGTTATGCGGTAAATGCCCTCAGCCAGTTCATGTGTGAACCAAAGCATATACATATGGTTGTTGTTAAGCATATTCTGAGATATGTTTGGGGAACTATAGGTTATGGTCTCAGATACACTTCCAGTGGAGGTCTAATTTTTCATGGATTTACAGATTCAGATTGGATGGACAGTACAGTGGATCGGAAGAGCACTTCCGGATATTGCTTCAGTTTGGGTTCAACAATGATTTCCTGGTCCAGTAGGAAACATGGCTCCATAGCCCAGAGCACTGTAGAAGCAGAATACATTGCTGCAAGTGCTGCTAGCAGAGAAGCAGTGTGGCTTAGGAAGCTACTTTCAGACTTGTTCAATATAGAGCTAGAACCCAAAGTCATTCACTGTGACAAACAGAGCTGTATAAAGCTCACTGAGAATCCAGTGTTTCATGACAGGTCGAAACACATTGAGATGAGATATCACTATGCCCGGGACATGGTGCAGAAGAATGTTCTTAGTATTCAGTATGTTCCAACGACAGAACAAATGATAGATATTTTGACAAAGCCACTGTCCCTGACAAAGTTTGTGTACTTTCGTGACAAGCTTGGTGTAGCTGACAATGCCTCTCTTGCTGAGAGGGAGTGTTGAATTTAATGCAGTTGCAACAACCATTCTCCCTGGAGGATGGCTTAAGACCCTAGTTGTGGACTAGGGCCCCCAGTACATTCCTGGGGTTCTTGGTCTGGGACCAAGTAGTTAGAGCCATAGCAAAAGATCCTTGTAAGGGCCCCCAGTAAACAACTGGGGTTCTTGGTCTAGGACCAAGCAGTTAAAGACCTTTGAGAGGGCCCCTAGTAGATGACTGGGTTCTTGGTCTGGGACCAAGCAATTTAAGTCCTTAGATATGTCTAGGGCCCCCGGATATGTTCCAAGGTACCCATGTCTAAGGCATGGGTTGATCCTTGGTCTTGTACCTTGGTGGATAAGACCCCAGATATGTTCTGGGGCAACCTGGTCCTTGATCAGGTAGTTGTTGGTGTATGATCCTCCTCCTCTCTTCCAAGATGGTCCACAGGATTTAGGAGAGATTTTGAAGGTAGGCATGACCACATGAGGTATGTATCCCATATGCAGTGATGATAAAGTTGATTAGTCACCTTGAGAAGTATATGGACATGTGTTGTCACTAAGTAAACCTTTCCTAAAACCCCCACTCTTGGTATTTGAGCTTGAGTTTGTTTGGGGGTTTGTATTTTGTTTTAGGGGTTAATACAAAAATATTTAATTAATGTTAATTATAACATATTTAATTATATTTTTTTATTACCCTAACCCTTGCCTAAAAGTATAAATAAGAACCCTCCCCCTTCACTATTCACTCACTCATTCCTTTCTCTTCAAAGAAGTGGTGGATTGCTCTAAGTGTGTTGCGGCCTCCTTGTGACAATAGTGTGGCCTCCTTGTGACAGTAGCTCGGCCTCCCTTGTGACAGAACAATTCAACCTCTCCTTTGTTTAATTGCCAGGTCCCTTCTATGACTTTTCTGCTGTTGTGTGGGTGTTGAGGGTGAATAAATCTCTGCTGGAAGTGCTCTTATTGCTTCCCTCCTTGTCTGCTGCAAACCGATCCTCTCCTATAGCCAACAAAACCCTCCTTGAAGGATGTTGTCCCCTAGATCTGAGATTTTGAAGGCCGTGACGTCCTAGTAAGGTGGGTGGACCTTCATTACAGGCAACCGTCCCTCCTTCTACTGGTAGATTATTACATGTGTGAGGGTTTGTTGCTGAGTGGGGTTTTGGGTGTGAGGTTTTTCATGGTGGTTTGACAGTCCTATACTTCTCTTGATAGAGATCTGACCCTTGAGGTAGATCCATGACACATAGATTTATCTGAGCATACAACAATGGATTATTATCTCTCACATGTGTTATGCTTCTCTTCATTCTACAGAGGTAAGGAAATCAAAAGGTAAGTTGCTTTTCATAGTCCTTGCATTGCTTATATTTTCTAGTCTAGATCTATCTACTGTACAAGTTCTGATATATATTTTCTAGTTAAGATTTGATTGTTTTTTATCATTTAGAAATAAATCTGTTGCTTAGATCTTACTCAGAAATTCTACTACAGTCCAGATCTAGTTGCTTTATTAGTCAAGAATAAATCTATAGTTTAGATCTGACTCAGAAATACTTCTCCAGTTCAGATCTGATTGATGTGATCATAAAAGAATAAATCTTTTGTTCAGATCTAACTTAGAGTTTAGATCTGTTTGCCTTGCTTACTCATAAATAATTTTATGATTTAGATCTACTTTCAGTTTTACTGGTTTACTACATTTCTGATCTGATTTTGCTTTAGCCTTTTATGCCCTGGTTGGCCTGTGTAATAGAAAAATTTAAAAAGGAAAGCTTGTTCTGTTTTCTTTTCTATTTCTAACACAAAGGGCTCTAGCTTAGTCCTCTTCTCTTTTGGAATGTGAATATAGACTGGACTGCCAAAGATTCTCAAGTGATCAATTGAAGGCTTAATTCCGGTAAAAACTTCTTCAGGAGTTTTCGCTTCAAGGGCTTTGTGTGGACATTTATTCTGTATGTAGAGTGCAGTACTGGCAGCTTCGGCCCAAAGAAATAAAGGTAAGCTTTGGTCATACATCATGGCCCTGGATGATTCACAGATAGTTCTGTTCTTTCTTTCAGCAACTCCATTCTGCTGGGGGTTGTACGGCATAGTTAGCTCCCTCTTAATTCCAGAAGCTCGACAGAGTTCATCGTATTTGAAGGAGTCAAATTCTTTACCATTCTGAAAACTCAGATGTGTCTGCCGTTTGATTTTCAACAAGATTCTTGAAATCTTGAAATCTGCTGAAAGATTCATCTTTAGTCTTTAAGAAATAAATCCAAGTTTTACGAGAACAATCATCAATTAAAATGATATAGTAAATACAACCATTCATAGATGGGGCAGTCATGGGCCAACAAAGATCATAATGAATTAGATCTAGAATTCCATTAGATTTTCTGTTGCTTTGAGGATAGGGTTTCTTAGTATTCTTACCGAGTGCACAACCTCTACAAACACTATCATGCTCAAAAGAAAATACTGGCATACTTGTCACCATCTTTTGCAAACCTGGAAGTGCGTTGTAGTTGAGATGTCCAAGTCTTTTGTGCCAAAGCTCGCAGGAATTTACCGTTTCGTGAGCTAGTGCTTGAACAACCTGACCTGAAATTTTATAAAGTCCACTCTCACGAGTTCGAATAGTCATAGCAATGCTCATATCTTCATTTAAGGACCAGATGAGGGTGTTCCCTCTGGAGAAGGCTATTGAGTAACCTTTGCTTTCTAACACTGCAACTGAGATTAGATTTGCTTTAAACCAGGAACATAAAGAATTTCATTAATATGAAAGATATTACCTGATTGGAGTTGGAAGGAAGCAGATCCATAACCTTTTATGTCATAAGTACCATCAACACCCAATTCCACCTTTACATTGAATTTCTTGTCCCGATAGTTTGTAAGATTTTGTTTGAAGCCTGTCATGTGTTTAGAAGCACCACTGTCCAATAACCAAATTTCCTCTGACTTGGTAATGGTGCCAGAAAGAGCTGAGATAAGATAATATTCTTGTTGTTGTTCTTGCTCTTTGGTGGCTGCCCTGGTTTGTCTTCTTTGAGGTTCCTCTTGAGGTTTAGTTTCTTCCGTGGAAACTGAGGCTTGAAACCTTCCTTTTCTTTTCTGCTGAGACTGAGGGTTCCTGCAATCTCTTGCATAATGTCATAGCTTATTGTAGTTAAAACATTTTACTTTAGATAAATGAGGATTAAGATGAGATAACTTACCTTGAGGCTTCTTACCTTTGCCTTTAGCTTGAGGGAACTTCTTCCATTTCTTGGTTTTCGCTGAAAGAGCATGATCTCTTAGAAGTGAATGATCATTTCTACTTTTGAGTCTTCCTTCTTCTAAGCAGTCATGCCATAATCTGTCAAAGTTAGGCTGGACTTCTCTTCCATTTATAGATGCAATAAAAACTCCCCATGACTCAGGAAGTCCATCAAAAGCAGTTTGCACAAGGTCATCATCATCTACAGGAACTTCTATTGCAATAAGCTGATCTTTGGTTTGAGCAATCTTGGAGAAGAAGGTAGCAACTGAATCATCTTTTCCCATTCTCAAAGTACGTAGTTGTTTCTTCAATATTCTTTTTCTGAGTTGGTGCCTTCTTTTCATAGAGGTTTGCCAAAGCATCAAAACATTCTTTGACAGTCCTTAGATGACCAATGATGAGCATCATGCTGTCCTTAACAGAATAAAAAATGATTCTTTAATTCTTGGCTTGTTTCTTCCTGTATGCTGCCCTTGCTGTGTTTGAAGTGGGTTCTTTAATTATCCTAGTAATCAACTCTTCTAGTTCATTCTCTTCAAGAATGTTAACTATTCTGGTTTTCCAAGCATTGAAGTTGGAGGCCCTTATAAGTCTGTCTTCAACTTTAACTGATGTGGAGGCCATACTGAGATCTTGATTAGTTTAGTAAAAGAAAATGATGCTGATCTTCAAAATAACCCTAACAATATGGATCTACGTAGGCTCAAGTCTGTAACCTTGAGCTCTTTTCACGCCCTAAGTTTTGATACCATGTTAGAAATAGAAAAGAAAAAAGAACAAGCTTTCCTTTTAAATTTTTTCTATTAGACAGACCAGCAAGGCCATAAAAGGCTAAAGCAAAATCAGATCAGGAATGTAGTAAAATTGAAAGTAGATTTAAATCATAAAATTATTTCTAAGTAAGCAAGACAAACAGATCTAAACTCTGTGTTAGATTTGAACAAAAGATTTATTCTTTTATGATCACATCAATCAGATCTGAACTAGAGAAGTATTTTTGAGTTAGATCTAAACTATAGATTTATTCTTGACTGATAAAGCAACTAGATCTGAACTGTAGTAGAATTCTGAGTTAGATCTAAACTACAGATTTATTTCTAAATGATAAAAAACAATCAGATCTGAACTAGAAAATATATATCAGAACTTGTACAGTAGATAGATCTAGACTAGAAAATATAATCAATGCAAGGACTGTGAAAAGAAACTTACCTTTTGATTTCCTTACCTCTGTAGAATGAAGAGGAGCATAACACATATGAGAGATAATAATCCACTGTTGTATGCTCAGATAAGTCTATGTGTTGTGGATCTACCTCAAGGGTCAGATCTCTATCAAGAAAAGTATAGGACTGTCAAACCACCATGAAAAACCTCACACCCCAAACCCCACACAACAACAAACCCTCACACATGTAATAATATGCCAGTAGAAGGAGGGACGACTGCCTGTAATGAAGGTCCATCCACCTTGCTAGGGTGCCGCAACCTTTAAAATCTCAGATCTAGGGGATGACAACCTTCAAGAAGGGTTCCACGGGCTATAGGAGAGGTTCGGTTTGCAGCAGACAAGGAGGGAAACAATAAGAGCACTTCCAACAGAGATTTATTCACCCTCAACACCCATACAGTAGCAAAAAAGTCATAGAAGGGACCTGGCAGCTAAACAAAGGAGAGGCTGAACTGTTCTGTCTCAAGGGAGGCCGAGCTACTGTCACAAGGAGGCTGCAACACACTTAGAGCAATCCGCCACTTTTTTGAAGAGAAAGGAATGAGTGAGTGAATAGTGAAGGGGGAGGGTTCTTATTTATACTTTTAGGCAAGGGTTAGGGTAATAAAAAATATAATTAAAATAACATATTTAATTAATATAAATATTAATTAAATATGTTATAATTAACATTAATTAAATATTTTTATATAACTCCTGAAACAAAAATAAAAACCCCCAAACAAACTCAAGCTCAAAAACCAAGGGTGGGGGTTTTAGGAAAGGTTTACTTAGTGACAACACATGTCCATATACTTCTCAAGGTGACTAATCAACTTTATCATCACTGCATATGGGATACATCCCTCATATGGTCATGTCGGCCTTCAAAATCTCTCCTAGGTCTTGTGGACCATCTTGGAAGAGAGGAGGAGGATCATACACCAACAACTACCTGATCAAGGACCATGTTGCCCTAGAACATATCTGGGGTCTTATTCGCCAAGGTACAAGACCAGGGATAAACCCATTTTAGACATGGGTACCCTGGAACATATCCAAGGGCCCTAGACATATCTAGGGACTTAAACTACTTGGTCCCAGACCAAGAACCCCAATCATCTACTGGGGGCCCTCTCAAGGGTCTTTAACTGCTTGGTCCTAGACCAAGAACCTCAGTTGTTTACTGGGGGCCCTCACAAGGGTCTTTTGCCATGGCTCTGATTGCTTGGTCCTAAACGAAGAACCCCAGGAGTGTACTGGGGGCCCTAGTCCACAACTAGGGTCTTAAGCCATCCTCCGGGGAGAATGGCTCTTGTAACTGCATTAAATTCAATAGAGGGTCAATGATGTGATCATTTCCTTCTTCTTAACTGCTCCTAGGTCACATGGACCATCCCAGGAGAGAAGAAGGTCACACATCATCTCAGCTTGGTACTCAACCAAGAAACTGCCTGGTCCCAGACCAAAATACTCCAGAACACATCTGGGGGCCGTAGATCACAACTAGGGTCTTATCCACCAAGGTACACAACCAAGGATCAATCCAAGCATCGAGCAAGGATTCCCTGGAACACATCCAGGGGCCCTAGATAACATCTAGGGACTTATACCATCAAACTGCTTGGTCCTTGACCAAGAACCCCAACAATA
>ML797586.1:17838-45171 GCA_009831015.1 Picea engelmannii | reverse complement strand
CTAGGTTTAGGTTGTCAAGGACATATAACCACACTTGATTTTTGACTTGGCAATCTAAGCAAACTTTTATGAGTGTTATATAATGGCAATATAGTCTTGATCCTACGGGTTAAGGCCTCCCAAGGTTGAAAAGTTCCCTTGAGATAGCCATTGAACTTTGACGGAACACATTACACATATTAAAGGCTTCACTAGACAAGGTGTGGGCTGAGGTAAATACTATTGCCATCAGTGGTTTACAATCTCGGATACAAATTTAATGCCCTTAATGCATAGAAGAAGTTCATTACATCCCTAAGAAAGAATACTTGTTAGCACAAATGTCCACCCTCCAATTGAGCTGATATAACCTGTTATTACAACGATAAAAACTTGGCTAATTCAAGGAGAAAAGCCCCAAATTGTCATGGGCCGAACCCCTCTCCGTTTGGGCTAGTGTTTGCTAGCCTCAGGGGGGAGTCCCTAGGGCAATTTTGCTGCTGTCCTAAGTCTGATTTTCTGCGTTAGATGACAAAAAATAGCCACTGTTATGTTTTGGACAGCATGTTAAAACTGTCCAAAACAAGGGGAAAGCCTAGTCTGTTTGCTTGGAGGGATCCTGCAAGGATAGCACAATGAATATAGAAAGCAACTATAACAGAAAACTACTCAAAAGATCAATGAAATCACAATGAACAATTAAGGAGAATAAGAAATCAGATTGCAAAATTAACAAAATACCATCAAGAAACAAGGTTAGAACACAGATTTCTTTATTGATAGGCTTGCAGGAGGGTTGGTTGCACCACAATTGGCAAGTCCACAACTGGTACAATGATCACTTTGCTCAAAGAAGAGTCACTAGACTAAGAGCGAGAGAGATGAATGAGAAATAAACACTATGCTAGCTGCTGCAATATCTGACCAATAACCAATGAAGACTATCCAATATATAGGAGTGTGAAGAAAATAAGAGTTAATGTGCATGAGGGAATAAGTGTGAGTGAGAAATTTAGGAATTAATGCGCACGAGGGAATAAGTGTGAGTGAGTAATGCACAGGGTGAGTTAAAAGGTCACACATGTGAGAGTGTGAGGGATAGTTAAGCGAAGGTGTGGGTCGTGTGGCACATGTGTGAGAATAAGAGGGAGTTAATGCATGGAAATTGAAATAATGGTGAGTGAAGTGGGGGATAAAGTGAGTTAAGTGAGGGAAAGGATAAGTTAAGTGAAGGTAAGAGTGAGTTGCGTGTTTAGTTAACTAAAAGACGTCAACACATGCCAATTATGCATGCGTTAGCCAAGAATTAGGAATTCTCCCTATTTTTTAGGGATTTTGCTAAAATTTATGAAATTAGCGTTTAAGAGCAATTTAAGGGGAATTTTGGAAATTAATGCATGGAAAGTAAGAGAAACCGAGTTAGAAAATTAACTTTGACTGGCTAAACTTTCTTCTGGGAAATGCCATCTCACCCGTGCATCCCCCTTTTTAGCTCAATTAATTCTCATTTAATAATTAATCCTTGGAAAATGTGCCCTTGGTCAATGATGCCATGTAGATGCCACATCACCCTAAAACTCTGCCACATGTCGCAATTTGAGCTTGCCACTTCTCATTGCTAGAGGTGACGACTGTTGATGATTGCAACTTCGTGAGACATCCTCCTGGATACGTTCTCCTATGTGATCGAGTTGAGTCGATTTGTGAGAGGGCCCATGTGATGGGTGTGTTGTTCTCCTCTGGACTTAATTGAGACGATGTGTGCCCATGTGTTGGGTGTGCATCGGACTTGGACCGAGTTGTTATGACGTGTGGTCTCTTGTCTACTCCTCTGGACTGAGTTGAGATGACTTGAGATGGTCTCTTGCCTGGTACTCCTCTGGACTGAGTTGAGTCGGCTTGAGATGGTTCTCCAGATGGTACTCCGGTGGACTCAGTTGAGTTGATCTGTTGAGAGGGACCTCCTTGTGGCTGAGCATAGGTGGACGTGTCCCTAGTGGCTGAGCACTAGTGGACATGGGAGATCCTTGCTATATTGTCTAAGAGTAAGATTTACTTGTAACCCTAATTTATGTTGTAAAGGGTACAAGTCAGCCCCACCATGTGAAAGATAATTAATATTGTGTAATTATTAATTATATTATTAAGTTGTACAGGTCGGCCCTATTGTGCCAATACACACATCATTTGATGTGATAAGTTTTGTATAAATAAGAGTGGATCCCACTCACTTGTCATCTCATAATTTCAAAAGTTGTGGTCTGAAATTATGAGGATTGCAATTCTCACTTCTCTAGGAGCTAGCTTTCTCAGTCATAGCAACACCCTTTTGTGTGCTAGGTTTGGTGGTGGATGGTGGATCTTCTCTTGACAGTATAGCAAATGATTACTGGGTTTTTCCCTTGGTTGAGAAGGGTTTTCCTAGGATACTTCTTGTGTTCTTGTGTATGGTTATTCTTCTTGTGATCTTGGTTTATTGTAGCTATTATTATGTTACTGCAGTGGTTATGGCTTTAGCTTATGCTAAACAAAAATAAACTACATGCTTGAGCTAAATTCAACAATGACCACTGCTAAAAATAAAAATTTCCAAAAATAGCCATTCGGTCCTAAAATTTTAAACTTGTCAAAAGTGACCCAAATTCTCCAAAAATGCTCGCCTTGACTAGGAGACCACCGCTATGTGTCCAATGTTTAAAAATAAACACTGCTAAAAATACAAATTCCTCGCATGTCAATGATATTATACTCATTGGATTCAATTTTATGCAAGAAATCCAAATCCACAATCAGAATCGACATGCAAACTATGGTGCTCGACTTGCTAAAAATAGAAATCTGTGCCAAATCATCCCGGAAAAGGTACAAAAGACTCGGAATGTCTCAAGGATCAATAATATGTGCTCAAAATCTGAATCTGGGGCATGTAGCTTAAACTACTAAAACTAGAAATTTCTTGCACGTCGCTTGGAAAAGTGCTATCGGGCATAGAATCATGTAAGGACCATCCCTGTATGCTCAAAATTGCTCCAAACTCTCAAGAGACGCACTCAAACCATGGCTCCTAAAAAGTAGCAAAACCTGTTGTATGTAGACATCTCTCTCAAAATTCAAAGGGACACATGCTAACTCTAACTCTGAACTAAACAACCATGTGCCGATCATATACCTGTCTCCAACGGGAACCAACCTCTGCTAACCATAGGTACTAAACTTTGGGAGAATCTTATAATGCCAGCGAAAATAATGCATGTTGACTCTGAACCCTCAAGATTTTCAAGAGTGAAAATCTAGTGGTTATTGGTTAACAATACCCAAATGAAGCTTTTGTTGATTTTTTGCTAGTTCTAGATCTGATAATTATTTACTTATGATTTTCCACATATTATAGACACTGTTACCATAAAATAATTACACACTGAAACTATCAATGAAACATAGCAGCGGAAACATCAGAAGATCAAACACCATGCACAAGAGACACAAAGATTTATCCTGGGAAAACCCAAACAAGGAAAAAACCCAACAATCTTTCTCTAGAAGAATATTCTTGCCAATCTGGAGTACAGTACAAAAATAGTCTCACTAGCACTTTGCCTTTCACAGGAGAGATAGGGCGAATCACAAAAAATACCAAGATAATAAAAAAAAGAGATGCTCCAAGTCACTTTACTATACTTTGCTATCCCTGCATAGAACCTCAGACCTGTAATCTTGATTCTTCCCTCTTGATCTGCGAGATGAGGTGAAGATATGCGAGCTGGTTGAATGTGTAAATGAGATGATAAGTCCCTTTATTTATACTAGTCGAGCCACCCTTAAGTGGGGCTGACATCTCATTTTCTCACTTTTAATATTTCTTCTAAATTATTTGTAGGGGCCGACTTGTCTTTCTGGTGGAGCTGACTTCTCACTTTGGCTTTCATACATCTTCTAGGGTCTTCTTCGAGGCTTCAATGGAGAATGACTTGCCTGAAGTTGCAAAACAGCAACACTCCCTCTCAACGAGGGAGGCATTCTCCATTATATCAGGCATGTCTCCGAATTATACAAACTCCTCCTGAGACAAAAAAATCTGGTGGGGAAGTTCTTGACTTGTCTTCTTGGAATTTCTTCTTGTCATAGAAAGGTTGTTCATTTGAGCTGTGTTGATGATCTATCTCCACACAACTGTGTCTAGCATCCTGGGTCTCAATGAAGACCATACCTGGACCATTCACCTCCACAAGTATATCCTTGTGAGTGAATGTCACCATAGGTAAACCCCTGTGAGTGAATCTTCCATTCTTTGCTGGTTAAATCACCAATCCTGGGAGAATGACGTTCGATGTTGTCTGACATGTAGAAGCCCCTCGAGTCAAGGACTACACCATGGTCATCCATTTGTAAGCCTGGAATGAATGCATGCCTGATCGTCATCACTCCCTCTCAACTAGGGAAGACATTCTTCATCATGCATCACACTTGGCCACTCATCACAGTAAATCTCTGGGAATGAACTCATCATTCTCCCAAGGTCACACAGACCTATCTGGGTCACACAGACCTATCCGAGGTCACACAGACCTAACTGGGTCACATAGACCCATCCTGGGAGAATGGAGAATGGTCTATGTGCTGAAATCTGACTGCTCCATCTGCACCATGTCTCGGATAAAGTCCTGTGAGAAGCCTCCGAAACTACATTGTTTCACGACTCACGTCACTGGCTGTGATATACTCTGCCTCTGCGGTACTGAGTGCTATAGAAGTCTGCTTTCTACTAAGCCAACAACCATGGCTAATCTGATGCAACACCCACTGGTGGTCTTTTTGTCTACTGCGTTTCCTTCCTGGTCAGAATATGTATATCTCTGCAGCTTCACCCCATCATCTGAGACATATCATGTCCAATTGTACCACACAGGTACATGCTTTGCTGCAACCTAATGCACTCACCTTGGCTCAACCTTGAACTGGCTCAGGGTGCTCACTACAAAGCAAATATCAAGGATCTGACTCTCTGCCTGAGAGTAGCTCCTCCACTCTATCTATGCAACTGCTTCCTCTGGAATTGGAGGTGACCCTTCCATCTCTGAGAGTGGCTCTATCTCTACTCCCTTTGATACTGGAAGTTGCTCCACCTTCGTTTCTGGAAGTGGTTCCATCTCTGCACCTTCTGGAACTGAAGGTAGCTCTACCTCTTCCTTTGGAGGTGCCTTCATTTCTGCTCCCTCTGAATGTAGTACTACCTCCCTCTCTGGGAGTATCCCTACATATACTGGAACTGCTGCCATGTCTGCTCTTCTGCACCTCATGGTTCTTGCTCTCTCTGAGTCTCATACTGTATCTTCCTCCATCACAGGGTCCATCTCCATAGCTTCTGTTTGTCTAACTGGCTGTGTCCATGACTCCATGGTGACTGGAAATGTCTCTGCTATCTGGAATGATCCCGTCCTGGGAGGTACACTGCTCCTAAAGACTACCTGTCTCTGAGCATCATGTCTGGTAATGTCACTCCATGACATCATGTTGGAAAGTCTTGCCCTCCATGTCTGACTCTCTGTATGAGTTAGGTGACTCCCTCTGATTCTAGTCTGGTACCATATCACTGTCATGTGGTATCACTAACCATGTCCTCCTGGAGACTGCACCAAAAAGAGAGAAGATCAAGGGGATTGATCTCCTTTCACTGCTTGGATACTGGCAATACTGATGTCATGCATAACATTATTGAGCTCCCGTACCAGGGAAGGTGGCTCAAATAATAAGACACTTATGGGTTCCCGTACTAGGGAAAATGGCCTGACTACAAATCTGTTGGGCTCCCGTACAAGGGAAAATACCCAACTACAAAAACAAATCTGTAAGTCAAGATAAGTACATAAACTGCTGAGATCACAGCTTCCTTTAGATAAAATATTACAAGTAATTATAGTCAAACGAAATATTCTTTTCTTATATCTTCTTCTATCATGGTTTCCTTAAACTTCTGAGGAGGTTCCTCATCAACATTAGCTGTTGATGCATGTTGTCTACTTTTCTGAGGACACTTACTGACATAATGTCCATATTTACGACAATTGTAGCACATGATCTTTGAGAGAACCTTCTTCTTTTGCTTTTGATCTGAAGGAGATCCTTCTTCTGAATTTTGTCTTCTAAAATTCCATCTTCCCTTTCCCTTTCCTCTTCCTTTTCTTGCATAGGTTGCAAGGGCTTGGATTCCCTCATCCTGAGGTCCCTGTGAGCTATTTCTGGATAATTTCCTGGATTCTTCTTGGACACAATCAGCCCATACATCTTCAAACTTGGGCAATTCTGTTAGTCCACAAACGCTTTGAATAAATGGTTCCCATGGATCTGGAAACCCATTAAGAACTATAGAGGTAAGTTATGAGTCTGCAACATCTTCTCCGATTGCTTTTAGTTGATCTCTTGTCTGAGAGACCTTCATGAAGAAGGTAGCTACTGTATCTTCCTTGGTCATTTTGATACAGTGAAGTTGATTTCTCAAGGCTAGCTTTCGGTTAACATTCTTGCTTTCGAATAATCCTACCAAAGCGTCATACATCTCTTTGGCAGTTTTCAATTCAGCGATGTGGGGAATCAGGTGACACCTCACGGTATCTGACAAGATTCTTTTGCCTTTAGCTTGTTTCTTCTTGTATTCACTCCTTATCACCTTCAGGTTATGTAATTTTCTCCTTCACATAGTTCTGAAGATCATGTTCATCTAGAAGTAGTAGAAGCCTGGTCTTCCAGGATCTAAAGTTTGAAGCTCCTTCTAGTCTATCTTCTGGTAAGATGGTAGGTACCATCGAAAGACAATCTGCAATTTCAGATCTAGGGTCGAGAACAGTACCTTGCTTGATGTCAAACCAAATGTCAATGACTCTTCTTGCTGTCAGCGCAATGCAATGCAATATCTGTTGATGAAATATCCTTGGTCTTCTTAGTCAAACAATCTCTCGCTGTAGCAAAACTGAAACCCTTATCAAGCTGCTGAAACACCCAAATAGTAGTCAGATGTCCTTTGCTCTGCTTCAGAAACCCCACACAAGGGCACTGGTAGGTCTTTAATCACTTCGACCTGCTGTTAGAAGCCTAGACAGGTCTGTGGCTGCTTTTAGTATCCTGAACAAGAACTTGGGTAGCCCTAAATTTCTTGTGGCCTGTAGTGGCAGGCTAGATCAGGGCTGCAGCAGCTTATAAAAGTCCCAGCAAGGCCTTGGCTAGGGTCCTGTGACTTCTGGTTCCGCCCTCTTTATATTCCCGTGGCAGCCCTTAAACAAGATTTTGGCCTGCTAAAAAATGAACCTTTTCAGCCTCTTGACAATCTGCCCTTCTTGTGCTGTCCCTTGACAAAACTGAACAAAAACTTGTGCAATGATGGTCTCAATGCTCTGATACCATGTTGATTTTTTGTTAGTTCCAGATCTGATAATTATTACTTATGATTTTCCACAGATTATAGACACTGTTACCATAAAATAATTACACACTGAAACTATCAACGAAACATAGCAGCGGAAACATCAGAAGATCAAACACCATGCACAAGAGACAAAGATTTTGTAGAGAAATGAGGTACTATCAGGCTGCTAAATCCGGTCTGTCTTTGATCAGATTTTAGCTCTAAGTTTGACTTTCCAAAACTGTCCTTTGCTGTCTTTTATGACAACAAACTGTTTAGTAATTTTCTGCTGATAATTTTTGTGGTTAAGTGTTCTTTTGAGGTGCCCTTGCAAGTGTTTTTCATACCAATGATTAGCACATGCAATATACTCAAAACAAATAACACTCCTCTTGATCTTTATAACTCTAACAAGCTGATCTATACTTTAAGCATGCATGAAATGAACACAAGTATTTTTGGTCAACATGACCCTAGATAAACCCCCCTCGGGGAAAACCAGTTTGGAATGAAAGTATATATAATGATGATTTTAAGAACCGAATACAACAAGTAAGCTAATACAATGGAACCTGATACAACAGCAACTCCTCACGAGAAGCTTTGGAGTTCCATGAAGAGAAATGTGCCCAAGCTTAGTGCACCCTCTTCCCTTGTTGCTCTATCCACTGAAGTGATGCACCCTCCTTCCTCTTTGACCCAATGAAGAATCCCTTCCACCCAAATCTGCTCTTGTGTGTCTCCTCCAACATGAGCCAAACAGATTTGAAATAGCACAAGTGCTTCTATTACCTGCTAGTGGTGCACCCTCCTCCACATGTGCGCCCTCCTCCAAGCAATACCGATCACCATAAATAAACAAGGGGCTAAGTTGTCATAGCTCCTCCATGGATGGAGGCGCCCAAACTCTCCTCTCCTCTCCCAATGCTTCCATTCTCATCCTCTTGTCCGTCTCCAAACTCTCTTGGTGAACATGCAAGTGAATAAGCCTCCAAATGCCGTATGCACCCTTCTGATAGAATTCATAAGGAAACCTAAAGATGGATGGATGAGATCATCCCATCCCATCTCTAATCAAGGTTGAGATCTTCCAAAAAGAATCTCAACTCAAAATCCACTTTGGGTTTAGTTTCCATAGTTCTCTTTATGTCCCTCAATTCACCCACAAAGTGAATTAATAGTCACTTTTCACTCAAGTGACAAATTTTACCCTTTTGACTTAGGAAAATGTCAAAGTGAAATTAGACATAAAGTATAAGGCACAATGGGTCAAATATTTCCCTCTTGTGGTTAGAGACCCACAACCACAAGGGGACCACTTTCCAGGGTACCCAAATCTCAACAGATTTAACCTTGGAAAACCCAAACAAAGGGAAAACCCAACAACCTTTCTCTAGAAGAATATTCTTGCCAATCTGGAATACAATACAAAAATAGTCTCACCAACACTTTTCCTTTCACAAGAGAGATAGGGCAAATCGCAGAAAATACCAAGATAATAAAAAAAGAGATGCTCCAAGTCACTTTACTATACTTTGCTGTCCCTGCACAGAACCTCAGACCTGTAATCTCGATTCTGCCCTCTTGATCTGCGAGCTGGGGTGAAGATATGCGAGCTGGTTGAATGTGTAATTGAGATGATAAGTCCCTTTATTTATACTAGTCGAGCCACCCTTAAGTGGGTCTGACTTCTCATTTTTTCACTTTTAATATTTCTTCTAAATCAGTTGTAGGGGCCGACTTGTCTTTCTAGTGGAGCCGACTTCTCACTCTGGCTTTCATACATCTTCTAAGGTCTTCTTCAAGGCTTCAATGGAGAATGACTTGCCCGAAGTGGCAAAACATCAACATCTTTGATTGCTGAAGGTAGAGTATCTCAAGAAGATTAGGAGAGAATTGGTAGGAGTGAAGAATATTAAATGGATAAGAATTTGGAAGGCAGAGAATGGATTTGAGGCAATCCTCTCATTTGAAGGAATCACCCATGCTTTAGGGTTATGGGGGCAATTAGGATACATTGAATGTAATTTCTCCACATAGATTGCATGGTTTGGAAAGAAAATCACAAAGTTAGAATATGTGTTTACATGTGACATTCAAGATTCAGCCATATACTTGAACACAAAGTATTGCTTGGAAATGTAGTCAACACAATGTTTTTTAATTTAGCATTGAAACTTGTCCCCACACCTAGGGGACATGTCTATGAGTTTATTGCATCCTAGGGTACTTGGAGATAGAAAGGGGACATCTTGGTTGGGGATGGGTTCATGGATGTTTCCAATTCCCCAAAGGGTCCCATGCCAAAATTGAGGATGTCTCCTAGCCAGCTAGCCCCTAGAAGGTGTGAAACAACTTGTTTTGTCATCTACTAAGCCTAAGGGTTGGCCTTTACGGTGCCAATGTGGAAAATGAAGAAGAAAACAATAACAAACAAGATAAAAATCGAAAGGAACCCTAACCTTGAGCTGGACAATAGAAAAATGACTGCCCACCATTTTTTCAACCACTAGAAATACACTGGAAAATGATCTGCACTAACTTTTTGGTCTTTAAAGTGTCAATAGTGACCATTCCCCAGCTTTAGAGACTCATATGATATAGATTCAAAGGTCCACTAAGGAGATTTGAAGTGGATAGCCAATCTAGGCAATGCATTATTTTAGGCATTTTGCCATTTTGGACTACGTACTTGCTCGCTTCTATTAAATTAGCATAAATCAGTCTTAACCATGGATCTTTAAAGCATGAAGAGGGACTAAAAGAAACCCAAGTTCAAACCTCTAGGTGCTTAAAAGATCCGGACTTGAGATGGCTCTATGCTAGTGTTTTTTTTATACATTTCCCAATAAACCTCGAGGTTTTTCTATTTTTATTTTATTGTTGTTTTCCACATACATTACATGGAGATTTCTCTCACCTGGGGTCACAAGAGGACCTCACTTCACTTGCTGTAATAAATTAATGTTCAAGTTTTTAGTTTTTAATATTATTTATAGAAGCATGATTGTTATGTAATGATGTATCATGCTATTTGAGATTTCTATATAGTTTTTTTTGGAAGTTATCAATGTTTTTTGGATTTTTTTAGAGAATTTTCAATTTTAAAATATTTTTTTGCTTGCTTTTTACCATGCCGAAAACTCATTCGTTTGACCCCCTTCCCCATCTATCCCAAAAATTCATGCACGATCGATGTTCATATGTTGTTGGTGATGATACGATTCAGTTTTTAGGGGGGCTTTATACCTATGAGGTGACACTCTATGGCCCTATGTTTGGAACACGTCAGTTCACAAACGTACATGACACATAATGCACAAATTTCATGTATGTACACTAATGATGCATACATGTGTGCTAATCACTTCATGCTTCATAATTATTAATTTATTACACGACCCTTATATTTATCATCACTTTTATTACATGTTCATAGCTACATTACTTTTTAGGGATAACAAGATATGTGTTTGTATAGCTTGATAATATTTTAATGGATTTTTCCCATAGAATCCAAGATGTGATTATAGGTTGCATCCTCATTTTTTCATGGAGTTTCATGAAAGGCTTAACTTGTTGGCCAACTTGGGGTACTTTTCGTTGTTGACATTCTAGTATGACACTCTCAGAATATGTGGAGTTAAATGATTAAGGGTTATGAGTTGCCTCATCAAAGACTAATGCCATTTTGTAACATTTCTTTGATCTCTTCCCATGGACATTTTTTTCCAAGGAAAACCTCACATGATCCGCCCTCTTCCATGAAATATCTGGATGGAGAGTGGCTCAACCGCCAACCACAATAGTGACTGGTAACCCCCTAGGTGCTTGACCTGATTTGAACCTGTGACCTGTGGCTTTGTCGACAACATGCCTTGGGAATTTGTTAAGAGCATTGTTGAAAAAATTGGCTTGGTAAAAAATTGGCTAGGGTTCAAAATACAACTTCTCAGCAACATCAGCAAAAAATAGGCAAACCACGACAAATATTAAAAAATACAAAATAAATTAATTTTTTTTTCCATTTTTAAACATATAAACCAACAACAACATCAAATAAACACATTCACAGATAAATATGGAAAAAACACATATATATGATGAAATGGATGCCAAATAAAAAGTGAAAGTCGATATTGAATATTAAACCTTGATAACTGTCCAATCAAGGACTCAAAATTGGATGCCCAGTACAAAATGATATCAAATAGATAAATGTATCTTATCATCATGAGTCAAATCCATGGTGTACCACTTGACATTTGTATAGGATGGTTGAGAGGAGAGGAGTCCAGGTAGGTGTATAGTCACTTATCCATGAATTAGAAAAGTTTGTCCTCTTAGCTATGTTCATAAGCCCTTTGTGGTTCTCAAGGATTATGTTGGAAGTATGTGAGCCATGCCATGAATACAATCACAATGTAGTTACAATTTAAACGTTGGATCCACAAGGATGAATATATATGTATATGCTATTATTTTGGTGTCTTCTGATTGAATAGTAGTGTTGCAAAAGGTGAAGGTGGTGGTCAGTTAAAGTGTGCAAAACAATATTTGAAGTTATGTTTCTAAGGTTTTACTTGACATAGATGGTGTTCTAGAATATATCCATGTTTCAATGTTTACTAATTTAGTAACTCCCTCCTACCCTCCAATCAAAATTTAAATCCCCATTGCATAAAATGCTGCACATACATACAAAATAAATGCCTCTTCTCACTAGTTATCTTGCTTCAACATAAAACTATTATTTTATAAGCCCGTGTTGTTAGCTTGCCTCGACTATATGATTTTTGACTCTCATTTCCTTCTGAAAGGATGTTAAGAAATTATATACCTAGTTTGTGTTGAAATCTCAGTTCCCAGCACCTAGATACTTTACTACCTTGTGTTTTTCCTTGCTGAAAAATAAATCACAGCACACTGAATAAAATATACTAGATGGAAATAAAATAGCAGAAGCAAAACTATGGAAACCGAACTTCACACAACACAGAAAATTAGCCCTTCAAATCAGCTTTTCATTAAATAATGACTCCATGATTACAAGGGCTCTCAAACTGGGAAATCTTGCCACTAAGAATAGAAAAAGAAATATACAGCAAACTCCTGCAACCTAGCAACTCTAACTATGGCCCCATACTGGCGTCCTGTACGATTTGTACGCAGCTTGTACGAACTGTACTGCACATATATACGGGTCTGTGTCCCCTGCACTGCTCGTATGTATGCCCCCCGACTACTGGTCCAATGCATATGTATGTGCCCTGCTGCACCTATGCGACACGTATGTACATGCCCTTTTGCACCTGTGCGACGTGTATGTACGCACCTTGGACTCCTGTCTGCTACATACGACACTGCTTCGGCTCTATATGCCCCGATCTGCGGTTTTACCCGCTGTTGATCTGCTGCCCAAATCTGTCTTTTGTATCCGATCTGTTTACTGCTGCTTCCTTTTCCTTTGGACTGAGCTGATCTCTAGATGAAAGTCCTCCTTCACCCTTGTTGAAATCTCCTTGAGCAAAAGTCCTTTTCTCTCTCTCTATGAGTCACGGAGTCCAATAGATGTTTCCAAGATGTGTCTTCTCCTTTCACCTTGGCTGCCTTTTATAATGTTGAATTGATTTGTCGAACATTAATACATTTATCTTATTTACTACTGGGGGCTCCTTTTCTTTGAAGTTTGAACTAATTACAACTCTGCAAACTTCTTAACTGAGTTTATTTTGTCTACATGGCCATGCTCATATACAAATAATTCTATGTTTCTTTCTTGGGTTTGGGTGTAAGATGTGGATTTAGCCATCACAAAAATTGATGAAATGTTCTGTCTCTTAAATTCACATTTCTGACTTTTTTTCCTTATCTTTTTGCAGGTTATGGTCAAGCGACAAAAGAGTGCTTTCCCTCCAAACTTTGTGCACTCACTGGATGGTTCTCATATGATGATGACTGCTCTTGCCTGCAAAGAAGCAGGCCTGAGTTTTGCAGGTAACTTAATTGCAGCTTGCTAGAGATTTTTTTTTCAGACTTACGGGTCTCTCTAGATTTTATTTTAACCCTTAATGTCTTTTGTCCAGGAGTACACGATTCATATTGGACTCATGCAGCTAATGTTGAGAAAATGAACCATATACTCAGGGAGAAGTTTGTCGAATTGTATAGTGCACCAATATTGGAAAATGTAAGACCTGATCTTGCATGATCAAATACAAACAATAAGCTATCTAGAACAGTTATGCGTGTATACTCTTCTGATGCTGAAATCAATTAAGATGACACTAATGATGTTTCCATGGAAATCCATGTGCAGTTGCTTGAAAGTTTTGAGACCTCCTTTCCTGAGTTGACCTTTCCTCCGTTACCAGATCGAGGTGACTTTGAATTGAATGAAGTCTTGAACTCACCTTACTTCTTCAATTGATTTTCTACATGGCAGTATGGCTTCTTTATTCACTTTTGTCGGCTGGAATGGAAGTTGGCAATGTAATATTGGTTTATTTGGTCCCCATCTGTCATCCCTTTTTCTCTTTTGGTGGCAGTCAATTGTATTCTTTTAGCTTGTTAATTCTGTGTGGACATGTTCCACTTAGAGAATTTCTTTTATTTTCTTAGTTTCATATCCCTGGAAAGCACAGTCGTAGAAGAGTCAAAACAGATATCAAAAGATTCATCATTACGAGCAAAGATTCTAATGCTTGAACTTTTGTCTTGTATATAATTCTCTATGATTAAGTTATTGATGCTGGTAATATTAATGCTCTCTGGAGTGCCAATAATGTTATTTATTATATTTTCTCTTAGTTGAGGCGCTTTCAATCCCTTTTTCGGGATCTATCTCACATACTTTATGAAATTTGGGTACTGGTTCAAATTTTCATCTCTGTGACATTAGCCATTTGAGGCATAAAAGTTCAAAATGTGTCCTAAATGGCCACTGTTTCAAGTGACCTGTATGGAATTTTCAATGGAAGGCTTGAAGCCCATTTGAGAAATCTGCTGCAAAAGTGAATTTCGAGCATTTATTACCGCCACTGAAAGAAGGAAATTGCAAGTATTAAATACCTCTGGCATATTTTATGATAACAATGCACACTATTGGTTCAGTTTAAAGACTGGTACTTATATTGCTGGATATATACAAAAGTTTGAGTTGATTCTTTTTGTTCTCTGCTGTGTGAAATAAATTCTTATTCCTATGTTTCTCATGGTGTAAGAGCTGTCAGTCATTATAATTTCTTCCAGTAACAACGTTCATTTTGGTCTTAGAGCCCACAATGGTCATATGCGCTTCAAACTATAACATATGGGAAGTTATACATGCCATAAGTAAACTAGTTTAAATTATACTATACCTTTGGCATATTTTATATGAACAATGCACACTATTGGTTCACCTTGAAGGCTGGCACTTATATTTCTGGCTATATACAAAAGTTGAGTTGATTATAAAATACCCTTTCATTGTTCTCTGCTGTGTGAAATATATTCTCGTTACTATGTTACTCGTGTTGTAGAGCTGCCAGTCATTATAATAACCTCAGACAGTGAAACACAGTTTTATGTGAAACTTCTTCCGGTGCAACGTTCTTTTTGGTCGAGCCCACAATGATTATATGCGCTTTAAACCATTTTAACATCCATAACAGCATCTGAAAAGTTTTTACATGCTATGAGCACGATATTTTAAAATAAGCTCTACCTTTGGCATATTCTATAAAAAACATTGCACACTATTGGTTGAATTTGAAGACTGGCACTTATATTGCTGGTTATATTCAAAAGTCGTGTTGTTTTTTAGGATTACCTTTTCATTGTTCTCTGCTTTGTGAAATATATTCTTGTTCCTTTGTTTCTCGTGTTGTAAGAGCCGTCAGTCGTGATAATAACCTTAGACACTGATACACAATTTTATGTGAAACTTCTTCCGGTTCAACATATGACATGTTTTTACATATTAGTTATTTTATACTGGACAACACTGGTCAGTCAAGGTCAGAATCTAAAATCTGCTGTGTTTGGGGCCAAATTATTCTATATTAGACAATGTTCCACTTCACAAGCTCATCAAAGATGATTTTGTTTTCCTAAACATTAATCATAAGATATGAGGCCAGTGATCAACTTTTATTGCACTCAGGGTCAGGTAGCACCAATTCGTATCTTTTTATTCTAAACAAAAAATCCCTTCAAAGTATTGTATTATTCTCCATAGATGTATTTTATGGATCTTAGTGTTATTCCATTAATATAATAATTAGCCTCTATTCTTTGATAAATATGATGTGAAGTACTTATTGGCGTTTATTGTTCAAGCCTTCAGCATATAGATCAGAAAAAGGACATTGATCACATCCAATACAGGATATTCGACAACGAAATGAACGAGACTAAAAATTTCAACTTTTGGATGTACTTATTACAATATGCAACAGAGCGAAAAAGGGTTCCCAAATTACATTTGGATATTAATCATTAAACACAGAGAAAGAAGGAAGAAGATCTACCCTTGATCCATTTCACCCGCGAGCCAATTGAAACCAAAATCTTTTCCTGGACATCGATCCGGTTGTGTCATATATATTGATTGTCAACCAGGCCGGATAGATTATAGCCAACGCCGAACCTGCTATACTGGCTAGTAAAAGCAGAACGGGAGAATGTTCCTGGATACTGTTACGTTTTATATAACATTGCATAAAGAAAATAAATTTATAATGCAGACACACTTGGCATAATTCAATTGGAGAAATAGATTTAAAAAAAAAGGAAAGAGTAAGAATGAAAACAACTATGCCGAATTATGCACCACGCAGTGGGGGCCTCTCCATCCACCCAGTTAGCAGAACAGATGTGAAATGAAAGGCCGAGTTGAAACGAAAGGAATGAGATTACACTACTTTAACTACATTTTAATACATACAATTATAAGAAAATTTCAAGTCAGTTAAATTTTATTGCGTATAAGCACTAACTTGGTTACMYCRTGTTWTCACTCCACACTCCAGGAGTCTCTTTAGGTTGTAGATCCAGAGAGCCTGGTAACTTAATCAGAATACTCAATAATGTATGGAAAATTGGATCAAAGATGAATAACTCACACACTCATTCCTTCATTCAAGATAATTTGAACATATCTAGACAAAATAAGGCCTTCAAAAGCTATTGATCAGATGGTTTATATAATTCAGGTGGATGGAGAATGCTAACTATGTCAACAGTATTACATATATTGAAAACACATGTAATAGGTCGAATATAACCAGCAAAAGACTTGTGATCCTTTGTTTACTAATGCAGAGTTAATATGACAGTCATCAATCATTAAATAAACGAAGAACTGAACACAAGATTCAACTCACAAAGTACAAAATAAGAAAGATAGACAGAGGTATGAGCAATATCAATGACAGAGGCTTATCATTCCAGAATATATATCAAGGTCTTAACAACAAAAGAGTACATAAGAGTCTTCTATCTCGAACCTCGAAGACTGCTCCCTCTTTCCTTTACAATTTCTGAAGTATATATAAGAATACATATTCTTTATAGATCCTAAAGAGATGGATCTGAAAGCCATCTGTCAAACTAAATCAAAATTGTCTTACTAAAAACTAGGAATTAGATCTGAAATGTAAGGGATAAAATCCTTATCCAAACTTGACTCTTCGACTGCCACTGAGCTTTCTCGAGGCTGTATGAGTCTTCCTTGAGCTATATCCACCACCTGGGCCATGAGTCACCTGCTTAAACGCTGAAGATAAGGTCAAAGTTGACCAAATCTTATATAATCTGCCACCTACAAGAATTTGCAGCGCGTTACACTGCAAAAAGAAGGCTTGCGTTGACAACTTCTGTGTATACTTCTCTGTTTCCTTTGATTGTTTTTAAACACTTCTTGCTTGCTTAAATGACCTATAATCTGCCACCTACAAGAATTTGCAGCACGTTACACTGCAAAAAGAAGGCTTGCGTTGACAACTGCTGTGTATACTTCTCTGTTTCCTTGATTGTTTTTAAACACTTCTTGCTTGCTTAAATGACCTCTAAGCTATTAGATGATCACTTAATCGGGCTGCTATGCTCTGTTTATTTCCTTGAAAGATAAATTCAATGTTCTACAATCATCCTCCTTTTGTTTTCAAACTCATAGACCTCTGAGAAAATGAGCCTGAGTTCTCCACTAGAACTGCTTTTAGTATTTCTGCAACAAGAGCATGTCAACTTACAAGGAGGGCATGAATAGAATCATGTCTCTTTGAATGTTATGACAATGGTCTCATCCTGGAAGGACAAAACACTAGATGAAGCAGATAATGTCTGTGCCCTCAATAACAGGCCATATGAATGCTATTTGGATCCATCACACTGCTAACAAAGGCATTCATGATTAAACACAAACTGCTGCAAACCTACAGGCCCAAAGGTTTAAAATCATCTTCAATGTCCACCCAGAAAGTCTAGTCATTATAGAGACAAATTATTGTAATCCCAGTGAGTCTTGTTTAGAGTAAGGTAATAACCCTTTTTCTAACAGATAACATCTCTGTAGCATTATGCAACAACTTGTTCAATTGGCAAAGAAACCCTCTCCACAGTATCATTGATGCAACAAGGCCTTTTACAAGTGCGCATCACCTTCCAATTTACTTATCGAGCTTACTATTGTTATCCTTCTCTGCAAGACCTTCCATTCTTTTGCACTAAATCTGACAATCTGCTGATTTCATTGAGTTCATCCAAGCTACCACCATATGCACCCTCTTCTTGCTGTTGTTTCTCATCATTTCCAGTTATAGTCAGCTTTACCTGGCTTCCAGAAGAGGTTTTCATAACTTCTTGACAATCCCACCAAACATAGCTGCCATCGGATTCAACAATGCACTAGAACCACTTGCAAAATGCATTAATACGTTTTCATCAATGGCATCCACTTTTGCTCACCAACTCCTCTACATGTCTCTGCTTTGGTTGTCTTGCTCTTTCTTCTACGTCGCCCTTTTCACGACTCTTCATTACTGTGGCTTGGCGGATCCCTTTTTCCAATACACAAGCAACAACCAGGTCATGCTTCTCCTCGACAACCTCCAACCTCCATGAGAAGATTCACTAAAATTGTGCCATTTTTACATAACCATGCGATTTTGTTGGGCGTTCGAGCTTGATGATTCCATTCTCTGGTAGCCAATCGGTATATAACCTCCATACATGCAATTTTCGAATCTCCGTGGTCGAGTGCTCACACATGGCTATGGTGGTTCATATTCAATCCCACCAAATCCTCCAACAATGGTGCATTCTTTCACAATTTCAGTCATATGACTGCCAGTTATGCGGGGTTAAGACCGCCCTTGAACCCTTCCATATTTAGCAGCAACAATCCAACAAGAGATGAATGTCAGCCAAGTCGAATGGATCACAATCGATGTTGGAAAGCACCTTCTCTTGCGTTTTTGAAACACACTCGACCCCTGCAAATTCCCTTGACACTTTGCATGAATGCTGCCAAACAGTTGCACACCTGTATAATATTGCATTTAATTGCTTTGGATCTCCATGTTTTTGACACCTGGGTGATGAAGAACCTCTTGAAACACGGTTTTTTTTTATATTTAAGTATAACCATAATCCGACATGCACGGTGATTTTAGAAATTGTTCTCTTTATAAACATCGATGCATCCTAGACTTGTTCGATGAGTAATGTGGGATGCCTCTTAGGCTTGGCGCTTGCGCTGAGCTTGCGTTGGTTTGTATGTTGACTTGTGCTCGACATGTGGACTTGGAGTTTGGCATATGCGCTAACTTGGTCGATAAGCTTGACTTAGGATAGACTAGGCTCACTTAAGCACACACCACTTTTTGGTAAAAGGCTAATAAATAAATAAGAAAAATAATTATTTATTTATTTGAAGATATGAGAAAGTCTAAAAGTGAAGGTCCAAAAGAACTTATGAAAAAGTTTATTTTTGGTTATGCAGGTTATAGCCCAAAGATCACAGGGTTTCTAGGCAAAAATTAATGATAAGAGCTCATTGAAATTTGATGAAGGATTTGAAATGTTATGACAATGGGTAAAAGAGAAAATAGATTATGACAATTTTAGCACAAAGATGCTAAAGACGCTTAAAATTTTAAGAAGAAATTTGAGCGCTAACACATCGATCTCAACATGGTCACATGATGCATGTAGAAACAATTGTTTGCATTTTTTTTACAAGAAAGCACTTTCATGCCTAAATCTCCAGAAAAGGATAATTTTTTAATTTAGCCTTCCATCTTTGGCCTTATAAATATTTAAAGAAAGGGAAAATGAATACAAAATTTGTAAAGATGCATAGCTTATGCCCAAATATACTTCCCTCTACGATATTTCTAGCCTTTTAAGCAATTTAAAAGCACATTGTTACAAAACATCCATAGTTTTTTACCACTAGATTCTTCATGAGCTTGTACAACCTTCTTGACTGCGAATTCATGTTTGACCTTTTTTTTTCGTTCTTTTTATGTCCCAATTCATGGTGTTTAAATACTTGTGAGGGATGCAATTATTGATGATTGCAGCGTCGTGTGACATTCTCTAGGATACATTTTCCTCTTGACTGAGTTGAGTAGACCTGTGAGAGAGCCCATGTGATGGGTGTATCGTTCTCCTTTGGACTGAGTTGAGTCGATGTGTTGTCTCCTGCCTTTGTACTACTATGGACTCAGTTGAGTCAAGCTTGAGATGGTACTCCAGATGATTCTCTTGTGGACTCAGTTGAGATAGAGATCTATTGAGTATGACATCCCTGTGGCTGAGCACATGTGGATGTGTCCCTAGTGGCTAATCACTGGTGGACGTGTGGATCCCTTGCTATATTGTGTGTGTAAGATTTACTTGTAACCCTAATAGTGATGTAAAGGGTACAAGTTGACCCCACATATGTGAAAGATAATTAATGTTTATGTAATGATAAATTATATTACTGAGTTATTGAGGTCAGCCCTATTATGCCAAGAGACACACCTATTGTTGTGTCTAGTCTTGTATAAATAGAGGTGAATCCCCATTGATAATTACACACACTATCACTTGTCATTTGGAAATTTTATACCTACTTGTACGGTTGAAGTGCACACCTCTCTTGGGCACAAGTTTCAAGGTTGTAGAGAACCCTCTTGTGTGCATCTAGGGTTTATGGTTTGGGGGATATTCTCTTGAGAATATAGCAAATGATTGCTGGGTTTTCCCCTTGTTAGAGAAGTGTTTTCCCAAGATACTTCTTGTGCTCTTGTGCATGGTTATTTTCTTGTGATCTTAGTTATTGCAACACTTGTGTATGGTGTTGCTGCATTTGTTTATGGTTAAAGTACAAACTAAATGAAATAAACCTCATGCTTGAGCCTAGCATAGTGAAAATTCAACATGGTATCAGAGCAGAGTTCTTGAAGAACCATTGCACAAGTTTCAAGCCAACCGTCACCTCCCAGTTGCAGAAGTACGACCCTCTAGGGTTTCCAGAAAAAGGTACGACCCTCTCTTTTTTGCTTGTTTCATCACCCTACATTGAAACGTTGGGGATAATTTTGGCATAGGAGTGTATGAACTCCTTCAGCACATCTCCAGAGACTCTCAGATTTCATTTTTTGAAATTTTGGATTTTTGGCCCTAGGATTTCTAGGGTTCCCCAATTTTCTGTATAAATTTCGGTTCTAGGGTTTCTACAACTCACCAATGTTTCTATGACCCTCTAAAGGATTATTGTTGGCAGTCATAAGTTCAACGAAATCTAAGTTTGCTTGCCTAGCCTAGCCGTTAGGTTTCCTATCCTAGTTGCTAAGGATTTGTGGAAGAATCTGCGAAACATGAGGAACAAAACCTTGGTGGAAGATAGGCTTGATGGATCAAACAACTTCAGTTCCTGGAAGTCAAGACTATAGATCACCCTGGAAGAGGATGAATTATTGAGTGTGATACAAAAGACTCTACCAGAAACAAATACCGATGAAGAGAAGGAAGAATGGAAGGAAGATGACGTTAATGCAAGGAAGATAATCATCTACTAAGTGAGAGATCATCTCCTACCTCGTATTGCCAACCCGAAGACAACTTATGAGATGTATGAAGCATTGAAGAATATGTATGAGAGTAACAACACCCTCAGATCTCTTACATTGAAGAGCCAACTTCAAAATATCAAGATGACGAAAGCTGACACCGCTGCTACCTTCTTCTTGAAGATTTCAGAGATCGGAGATCATCTAGGTGTCATTGGAGAAACTATATTAGATAGAGAACTTGGCTTGAACACTCTCAATGCTCTTCCAAAGCATTGGGAACCATTTCTTCAAAGTATTAGTGGTAGAGCAAAACTACCTACTTTTGATCGTCTATGGACATATTGTACCCAGGAAGAAATTAGACTTATATCCAAAGGAGTACAAGACTCTCCTCATGATGACAATCATGCTCTTGCCTTTCATACAAAGAAAGGAGGAAGAGTAGAAGAAGATTCAGTAAACCATTCAAAGGTAAGAAGACTTCATCGGCTTCAGGTCATGATCACAAAAAAGACAAATCAAAGATCCAGTGTTTTAGATGTGACAAATATGGACATATTGCGAGAGATTGTCCTACCAGGAAGAACAGAAGACAACTTGCCTCCACTGTTGATATTGATCCAGAAACACATAAGAGAGATGAAGACATCAAACATGAAGCATTCTTCTTCATATCAACACTCTTAGGTACAGTTCCTAATGATAGTGATATTTGGCTAATTGACAGTGGTGCTTCCAGACACATGATTGGATATAGAGATCATCTGACAGACCTTGTTGAGAAAGAGTCCAGTCTACATGTTGTACTTGGAGACAATGCCAGATATAATATGAGAGGTGTTGGAACTTCTACATTCCAACTAGATTCTGACATAGCCCTTCAATTGAGTGAGGTACTATATGTACCTGGGATGAAAAGGAACCTTGTCTATGTTTCTTCCTTAGAGGATAAGGGCTACAAGGTTACCTTCTCTAAAGGAAAAGTTCTTTCATGGCACAAGAAATCACATATGAATTCTGTCTGAGTGATTGGTGTTCGAGAAAATAACTTACACAGGTTGAGTGTCCGACCAGTCTAGGCCCTGTTACATGATACTATCAACTTGAACGAGCTATGGCATGTGAGTCTTGCACATATTCATTATAGAGCCCTTATCGCTCTAGGGAAGATGGTAACATGCCTTCCAAAGATACAAGTTCAACATGATGGTGTTTTCTAGGTTATGCTCTTGGCAAGAATGTCAAGGGGTCCTTCTTGAGCAGTGACATCAGATCCAAGGGGATCTTGAACTTGATACATTCAGATGTGTGTGGACCCATGACATATGCTTCCTTGAATGAATATTTGTACTATGTGCTCTTCATCAATGATCACTCTTGGAAGACGTGGATTTATTTCCTGAAGACTAGGGATGGAGTCCTTGCGAGGTTTCAAGAATTTAAAGCTCAGGTTGAGAACCTGACCGAGAGGAGGATCAAGGTGATGAGATCAGATAATGGAGGAGAGTACACCTCCAAGGATTTCAATGATTTCTGTATTGAGGCAAGGATCAAGAGGGAGTACACCATTCCTTATAAGCCTCAACAAAATGGGGTTGCAGAGAGGAAGAACATAACCATCACTGAGGCAACTAAAGCGATGATTCATGATCAAAATCTACCTATGATTCTGTGGGAAGACGCATCCATGACAATAATATATGCTCATAATAGGAGTCCTCATCAGATTTTGAAGAACATGACTTTGTTGAAATTACTAAGACAACTGAGAGGGGGGGGGTGAATCAGTTATAATTGAGCTTAAACAATATTAATTCTATTAAAACATTATTAATCTTTCTTCAAGTGATCATCAACAATATACAACATATGGATGGTAAAAGTAAAGAGCATTAGTCACACATAAGGTATACACAGAGACAGATTTTCACGAGGAAACCCATAAAGGGAGAAAACCTCTTCTTCTTCGAAATGATAGGCAGTCTTTTAAGTTCTGTACATCATCTATAATTGAGCACCAACTCAATGTGAGGCTGCCACCTCTGTTTTACAAGCTGCAACTTGTTTGAGAGCACCAACTCTCTGGTTTCTCTAGCACCCACTAGAAGGAAGCACCAACTCCCTTAATGTTCCAACACCAACTGGATGAAAGCACATGCTCCAACCTGTATAACAGAGAACACTTGTTCTCCCTTGCACCACCCTGCCACCCTGGTTTCTCTGGCTGCAACCAGATGGAAGCTACAACTTCCTGTGTTCAAGTTCTCACTTGGCAACCTCCCTAGAATATAAATGAATAAATAAACAGTCAACTACGTAGATAAATCAATTCTTACCAATCTTTCTTTGTTCTGTAAATATGGTCTTCTTCTAACTGTTACACAATTCTTCTCTTCCTCTGTCTGTTCAGCAGGTCTACTCTGCATCAACTTGTTCTGTCATTCTGTTCTACTTCAACTTGTTCTGTTATTCAGCTCTGCTTCAAGTTTTCTTCATCATCTGTTACTTTTATCTCACCCTGTGCATATTCTCAATCTCACACTGCACATTCTATGATTTTCCCTTTATTACAGTTTCATTCATTTTTTTTTTCATACATAACCACTAACCACACATAGTCTGTCTCATTTTCTTTTATACACACACCCACGACGGTTCCACTTCACATTTCCTTAGGCAAAATAAAGACAACTGTCCGAGCAACTGAAACGCCACTTGATTGGCAATCATGAGTTCATTTCGCTAACAGATTCGTAACTGAGGAGTTAACTGTGAGAGAGAACAATGACCCTCTGATCTTTGTTCAAATTCACCTGCACCGTTGGATTGGCTTCATGAGATCTTGCATTCATTTCGGCATTTCTGTGGCCAAGCTTAGCACCTCTAGCTTCTACCTCCATCTTCCATCGATGTGATCAATGGCTATGACCACGTGCTTATGCATAAAGCGCTTCTGTGATTTCTCATTTCGTGAATTTCAACACTATGCTCCGTTGACCCCAAGTCAGCGAAATTTCGATCGCTTGCCACATGTCCTATGATTCGATGGTCCAGATCTGATCTTGATTCAATGACTGCGATTGAATCGCGATTTCGCATATCGCGATTTCGACATTCTTGTTGCATTGTTTTCTTTGCCTCTCCATGTTGCGATTCACGAAACTCCGATATGGAGTTAGATCAACGGTTTAGATCTGATCTTGATTTTAACGACTGAGATTGAATCGCGATTTCGCATATCGCGATTTTGACATTCTTGTTACAATGTTTTCTTTGCCTTTCCATGTCGAGATTCGCGAAACTCCGATATGGGGTTAGATCAACGGTCCAAATATGATCTTGATTTAATGACTGAGATTGAATCACGATTTCGACATTCTTGATGTTCAGTGTTTTTGTCACTTCAAAGTCCCGATCCACGAAACTCCGTAATGGAGTCGGATCAATGGTCCAGATCACATCTTGATCTGACGGCTCAAATTAAATCGTGATTTCTCATATCGCGATTTCGAGATTCCTGTGGTTGATATTACTTGACATCTCCAACTCTCGATCCCCGAAACTTCGACATGGACTGGAATCAATGGTCCAGATTCAACCTTGATCTGACGGCTCAGATTAAATTGCGATTTCGCATATCTCGATTTCGAGATTCCTGTGGTTGATATTACTTGACATCTCCAACTCTCGATCGCCGAAGCTCCGACATGGACTGGAATCAACAGTCTAGATTCAACCTTGATCTGACGACTCAGATTAAATCGCGATTTATAGAGGTTAGGGAACCCTGTTCCTTTGACTCTCCAGGCAACGAAATGACGATCTATCCCCACGTGTCCTACCCGAGAATGGACGGTACTCCTTTCAAAATTTTGTACGCCCGCTTCTCCTTGTTGTACTTTAAAAAGCGTGCAGGTTCTCCTTGATCCAATGATGTTAGGGTCCTGTGCTTGGATCTAACGTCTGATATCTGTCCTCCTCTTTAGCGCTCTTCTTGTCTACATTAAGATCCGACGGCCCTCGTTCTTTCGGGAATTTTAAATGAGATCCAACGATCAGAAATGCTTCTCAAACTTTACGGGCCTTCGATCATTCGATCAATGTTGCGTTGCCTTCGATCATTCGATCTTCCTGAACTTATCTTTTGTTTGCCTGTCGGTTACAAACTTCCTGTACTCATGCCATCTTCATTGTTGTACTTGCCATCAATGATAAGCATTCGCTGTCTGTTAAATATTTTCCATTCGCTGTCTGTTAAATATTTGCCAACAATCTCCCCCTTTGGCATTGATGGAAACACAAGCACCCACATGCATTCAGACTCGACTCTCCTCCCGAACTCCACATGCATTCGGACTCGACTCTCCTCCCGAACTCTTTTCTCCACCTTTGACATCAATTTCAAAGAAGAAATATTCTTCCCTTGATCTGTTGCAAAACATACTCCCCCTGTCGACTATAAGCATCTTGGAAATACACCAGATATTCAATAAGTACTCCCCTTGACCAGGTGAACAGATTAGACACAAGAAATTATAACCCCCAATTTTTGACGAAGATATCCAAAAGGGGTCACTGCTAATGGTTTAGTAAAGATATCAACCATCTGTTCTTTGGAAGGAATATAATTCAGCTGAACAATTCTGTTTGTAACTTGTTCTCTGAGAAAATGGTACTTTATTGGAATATGCTTAGTCTTGGAATGAAGAACATGATTCTTGGAGACACTAATGGCACGGATGTTATCACAATGAATTGGAATAGGATCAGTGTAAGTTACCTTCAGATCTGCAAGAGTTTCTATCATCCATAAAATTTGTGTGCAGCAAGTAGCAACAACAATGTATTCTACCTCTGTAGTGGATAATGAAATGGATCCTTGCTTTTTACTAAGCCATGCAACTAATGAGTCACCCAGAAAGAATGCTCCTCCATTGGTGATTTTTCTCTTATCAACACAGTTTGCCCAGTCTGCATCTGAATAAGCAGTTAACTGGAAATTCTGATTTCTAGGATACCACAGACCATAAGTCATTGTTTCCTTCAAGTATTTAAATATCCTTTTGACAGCTACCAAATGACTTTGTTTAGGAGCAGACTGAAAATGACCTACCATTCCAACAGCTTGCATTATATCAGGACGAGATGCTGTGATGTACAGAAGACTGCCTATCATAGAGCGATATGTCCTTTGATCAACATCAGGTGAGATATCATCTTTAATCAACTTGCAACCAACCACCATAGGTGTGCTAACTATAGAGGAATCCTCCATTTGAAATTTCTTCAACATCTCTTTCAAATATTTTTCTTGAGAAATAAAAATTCTTGCAGAGCTTTGTTTTACTTGTAGGCCAAGAAAATATGACAATTCTCCTATCATGGACATTTCAAATTCTGTTTGCATAGAATTAACAAACCACTGGACAGATGAACCATTAGTACAACCAAAAATAATATCATCTACATAAATCAAAACAACTAGTAAATTATCACCTTCAGAGTTAATGTAAAGGTTACTGTCAACAATACCTTTCTTGAACTCTTTTTCTTGTAGAAATCTGTCCAGTCTATAATACCAAGCTCGTGGTGCTTGTTTTAGTCCATATAAGGCCTTTTTCAGCTTACAAACATAATTGGAATTATCTGTCAATGAGAATCCTTCAGGTTGCTCCATATGTACTTCTTCCTCTAGATCTCCATTGAGAAATGCTGACTTAACATCCATCTGATAAACTTTGAAGTTCTTATGACATGAATAAGAAATAAACATTCTGATAGCTTCCAATCTTGCCACTGGTGCAAAAGTTTCATCAAAGTCCTGACCTTCAACTTGTGCATATCCTTTACAGACCAATCTGGATTTATTTCTAACAACTTGTCCTTTTTCATTCATTTTATTCTTGAACA
>ML797585.1:935987-947979 GCA_009831015.1 Picea engelmannii | reverse complement strand
GTATGATCAATGTGCAATAAAATTTGTATTATGTTAGGTACTTTGAAACTTATCCAAATATTTTTGCATTTACATATACCACAACGTCTAATTCAATTATGAATTACCTAAATTTAATTACCTACAAGACATTCAAACAATATCAATAACATATAGAACTAGGTAATATTGAAGAGGCTCTAACTAATATTTACATACAAAAGACACATGGTACACACAGTGATGATTCTGATCGTATTATGCTTACTCTTGAGGCTGAGCGCAAGAAACTTCTACTGGATGAGGAAGAAAGTTGGCGACAAAAGAGTAGGGGGATCTGGATAAAATGTGGAGATAAAAATACCAAATATTTCCATCGCTTTGCAAGCTATAAGAGAAATAATAAGTTCACCTGGGAGATAAAGGATGAAGCAGGTGGGATCCATACAGGTTAAGAGGCTTTAAAGGAAGAAGTAAACATTTTCTTCAAATCTTTCTTTAGTGATACAGGTCATAACAACATTGGGGATTAGATCACTACAGTTAGGTTGTTTCCTAATTATGTGAGTGAGGAAGATGTTCAAATTTTAGAAAATTCTTGTACGAGGGATGAAGTCCTTGAGGTACTAAGGGGATTTGCAAAGGACAAAAGTCTAGGGCCGGATGGCTCGACTATAGATTTTTCCTAGTTTTCTTCGAGTTGATTGGACAGGACTTGATCGATATGGTTGAGGAAACAAGACTCAGAGGAGAGGTAATTAGACCGATCAACTCAACCTTCCTTGCATTGATTCCAAAAGTCAATAGCCCCAGTTCTTTCTGTGATTTATGCCCAATTGCACTTTGTAACTTATGTTACAAGACCATTGCTAAAGTTATAGCAAGGAGAATCATGCCAATTCTATCCATATCATTGTCAGAAGAACAATTGGGTTTTCTCAAAGGAAGACAAATTTTAGATTCCATTGGTACTACTCAGGAGTGTATTCACAACATTAAAACAAAAAATCTCCAAGCTATTATCCTGAAGCTTCACTTAAAAAAGGCCTATGATTGTACCAACTGGGATTTTTTGAGGTTAATACTTCTCCAATGTGGTTTTGGTCTGTCAACAACAAATTGGATTATGGGTTGTGTAACATCTACAACATATGCCATTTTGATAAATGGAGAGGCAACCAATTTTTTTTCAGAGCATTAGAGGACTTAGACAAGGATGTTTGTTGTCGCCTCTTCTATTATTTCTGGTGATGGAAGGTCTCAACCTTTCTTTAAAGAAAGCTCAAGCAGATGGAGCTCTCATGGGGATAAAGGTTTCCATATTGATAAAGGTAATCCAATTACTTTTTGTGGATGACATTATTATAATGTTGAAAGCCTCAGTCACAGAATGGGAGAAAATCTAAAATATTCTCTGTGTTTTTTGTCAAGCATCAAGTTTGGTGATTAATGAACAAAATTCTACTTTCCTTCATTTCGGAGTTCCTCCGGAAACTCTCACAGTTTTAAAAGACTTCTTTAATTCTTCCTTCAAAAAGCTATCGGTAGGATTCAAATACCTAGGGTATTTTATGAAACTAGATAGTTATAAGGTGGAGGATTGGCATTGGCTTTTTGAAAAGTTTGAATCCCGGATTAATCACTGGTGTAATAGATGGCTCTCCCTGGGTGGTTGATTTGTGCTGTTAAAAGTGGTCTTAGAGATCCAGCCAGTCTATTGGATGGCTCTTGCTCATATTTTATTTATGTTCTCCATAGGATCCACAAATTGATGATTTCCTTCCTCTATTCGGGAAACATTACCACGTAAGCAATTGGGAGTCAATCTCAAAACCAAAACTCTATGGAGGTTGGGGGTTGAGGAACATGTTCATTTTCTACAGGGCGTTGGCGAAAAACACATTATGGAGAGATTTGATGATTATTGGCATCTGGAAAAGGGTGATCAAAGACAAGTACTTACCCTATGGGTCGGTGTTGACCTAGATAAGATTGGTCTCTTCGGTCACATCCTATGGATCCCAGACCTGGAAAAACCTTCTTAATACTTTACTAGTGATCTTACAGTGGCCGACTTGGAACCCAGGCTCAGGACACTCTATTTTAATTGGGAAGGATGAAATTTTGGGCATGGGGCAGGACTCCATTTTATCTCTGGAGTTGGTGCACATTCTTAATCAAAAAAATGATCATCTCTTGTATCAAGTGAGTCCTATTTTGCCTCAGGGTTCGATAAGCTCAATTTGGATAGACAGTACTGAACTGGGGCTAGTTGGAGAATCAACAGCGGAATGGGAAAGGTACAGGAAGAACTTGATTGGATCATGCATCAAACTTGTGGAGAGGCTAGACAAATTAAAGTGGACTGGTGGTGATTCTTCAAGACAAATTTATGTCAAGAATGCATACAGAGCTCTTTCCAAAAAACTGTGGAAATTCAAAACTGGGGGTTGGAGGAGAGAAATATGGAAATGGGATTGTCTACTAAAGATCAAGCTATTTGCTTGGATGTTAGCTGAAAATAAAATTTTAACATGGAAAAATCTGCAAAAAAGAGGTTGGAAGAGGCTAGGAATGTGCTATCTGTGTAAAGGAATGAGGGAATCAGGTAAACATCTTTTTGTAAATTGTCCTTTTATGTTAGCAGTTTGGGAAAAAGTGAAATTTTCTCTAAAACTCACAATTGGTTGGATTGGCAATTCGATGAATGAATGCTTCGAAAACTAGGCAAAACATAACTATAATTTCCCAACTCTCCCAGCTTATATATGTTGGTATCTTTGGCTTGATAGAAACAAGTCTATATTCGAGTCTAGTACTCCTTCTATTCATAGGATAGTGTATCTATCTCTAGGGGATATGGGCACTCATTGGAAAAATAAAAAAGTTTCAGCCCCTAGATTTTCATCTTCTAAATTTCCTGAAGATAAAGTTATTGCATGGTTCGATGGGGAAACATAGCAGAATGGTGAATTAAGTGGGGCAAGTAGAGTCTTAAATATCAATGAGAATACGAAGTATAGATGGACATTAAATTGTGGCAGTGGAACAAATTCCAGGGCAGAACTCATGGGAGCTTGGGCTACTCTAACTCTGACATCTAGGATATCAGTTTTACACATAGATGTATTAGGGGACTCTAAAATAGTCATTGATTGGATCAATCGGAAAGGAACTCTTCAAGTTGTAACTTTAGATGGATGGAAGGATAGAATAACTAAACTTCTCACTCACTTCAGATCTATCTCTTATGCACATATATACAAGGAAGAGAATCAATAAGCTGACAGACAATAAAAAAGGGCACTAAAAAATCGTCTAGGGAGAATTGCCTACAATCACTGGGAAGGTGGCCATGAGGGCCCTACTCTTTTTTTAAATATGTTTTGATCTTTAGGGGGATAAACTTTTGTGTTTCAATGTTTATTTTTGCAGGTTCCAGTTGCAACATTTCTCTCTTTGGTAGGTAAGACACTTTTTGGTTTTGATAATAGTCCCATGGTAGCTTTGGCGAAGATGTCATTTTGTTAAGAATATTGGAACTTTTTATGTGTAGTAAGAATGCTTCTTTTTTTGGTTCAGTCCATGAAAAGAACAATATCATGATGTAACAGTTGCCTTTAAGAACAGATTATATTTTTATGAATATAATATGAAATTTTTTGTGGAAAACAATATCAATAAATTCTTCTTGCTTCAACACTTAAAAGGTTTATCATTTGATATACAAATTTAATACTTAAACATTTATTCTTCAAGCAATATTAATATTTCAAACATTTCTTATTGTTTTAAAGATCCAAACTCTTTATGTGTGAATACATTCAATTCAAGTTATAAATACTTGCTCAAAAATTAAATCATAACATCTAGATTACTATAACTCTTTATTAAGAATTAAATCATACTATCTAGATTACTCTAACTCTTTATTAGGTGAGAAATAAGCATACAAAATATCCTAACCATGTATCCTTATTATGAGAAGTTTCAAGTCCAATATTATGAGAATTTTCAAGTACACATAAACTCATATCAAATTAAAGAATGAAAAAATTTACGACTACAACCAATAAAGAAAAAATAAAAATAAAAACATATACAAATAAATTTGGAAGTCTCAACTTTATTATTCATTATAGATACTTATATATAAAATGAAAGTATTGTTGAAATGTTCACCTTATCATATAATATCAATCATCATATTTATTATGTACAAGAGTAGATCCATCCTAAACCTTATCATTTAATTCCATGTCATGTATCAATTTCTTTATATTTGTAACACCCTGTTTTCCTTAGTCTGTAAAAATAATTATGCTGGCCAAGAACTATGGCAAACTCAAAGATGTGAATGTGTGATTTTGAATGGACCTTAGTATACAAGGTCAACAAATGTAAATTGACATTATATATATATATATATATTGTAGGACTGTTGAGAAGGGGGATGTGCTGACAAAGAGACCATGATGGCTGAAGAAAGGTGGTGGAAGGCACTTGGAATGGTGGCGTTAACTTCCACCGAACCAAACCATATTTAGTCTTCACTAGCCCGGAGATCCAAGAGCGGCTCGTTGGCCCTGAAATGAATTACTCACCAGGATGGTAGGTGAAGAGGCTCCTCATGAGTTAATGAGGGATGGGGGTGAACCGCCCATCCGTGGAGGCCTCAGACCTAACCACCATGGGGGAATTCGTGCCACACGCAACCTCGCCGGGAAAGAAAAGGCAGGTAAAAGGTGTGGGAGGGGACGCGAGGGAGAGATCGCAGGAAAAAGATCGGAAGAACTCTGGAACAAATTACAAAGGGACTAATAGCAGAGAAGAAGGAAAGTAACCTTCATTCTTGGTCATTGAAGAATAGAGACAGAGAGTCTCAAGCATCGTGGTCTAGCTCGAGGGTGGCTAGTGGTAAATCCATTCAAAGTCACTGAGCCTACGGTTGGGTGGAAACGAGCACCCCTCTCAGCAATTGCATCAAACTCGGTGTTTTTTCTGATAAGTGTTTTATATCTTGTGTCTTGCATTGAATATCTTGGAATATATGCTCATGTTTTGAACACTTATGAATGGTTTCTGTGTAGAAATGTCTGCATGGTGTTTTGATCAGAAATGGTGGTTGCATGCTTATGTTAGAATGACCACATTCAATTTATATATGTGTGTGTGTGTGTGTGTGTGTGTGTGCGTGTGTGTGTGTGTGAACGAAGTCAGCTTTCAAGTCTGTTCTTGGGAGATTTATTCCCCTTAATTTCCTCTCATGCTGCCCAAGAACCCGATGAAGGACCTTAAGGCCTAAGTTTGAAAACCCTGCATGAGAGAGAGTGGGTCTCTTAGAGCTCAGTATTTCAGTGTTTCGGCAACCAGGAAACCCAAGGGTCAGTTTTTCTTGTATTCGCCAAGCGCGAAATCCCGACGTGCGAAACCCCGAAATGAGTATAGCATGATTTGTGGCAATGTTTCGGCGTTTCGGTACCCGGGACACATAAGGATAAGTTCCCTTGTACTCACCAGTCCCAAAATCCCGATTAGCGAAACCCCGAAATTAACTAGCATGGATGAGTTGGGATGTTTTGGAGGTTCGGTACCTAGGATACCCCTCCTCTTTCTAAATGCACGAACGAGATCCTTTCGGAGGATCTAGGGTCTGTTATGACCATTAGATTGGATGAAGGAACGCAGGCGTTCATGCCTCGACTCTTTTTTTAAACTTCGTAAGTAGCGAAGAAATCGGGACCGTCAATTCCAAGACCCATAGGAGTACCTGGACCATCCAGCTGTCGAGTACACGTGGTGGCCAGTAAGTGTTTTGGATTTCGGCACCCGGGAGATCAGAGGGTAAGAACCTTTGTCCTCACAACTCGCGAAGTCCCAACATATGAAATCCTGAAATACTAGTGTGTGGGTAAGTTATGAGTTTTCGGAGTTTTGGTACCCGGAATGCCTAGTGGTAAGTCCCTTGTACACGCCAGTCCCGAAATCCCGATGGGTGAAATCTTGAAAGGAAAATATGCGGACATGTTACGATATTTCAGTATTTCAGAAATCAGAATACTCAAGGGTGTATTCCCTCGTACTCGCAAGTCCCGAAACCCCGACTTGCGAAATCCCGAAATGAACTAGCATGGATGAGTTGTGATGTTTCGGCATTTCGGTACTCGGGACACCTAAGGGTAAATTCCCTTGTATTCGCCCATCCTGAAATACCGATTAGCGAAATCCCGAAATGGTCTAACATGGATTTGAATACCGATATTTCGGTGTTTCGGCATCTGGAATATCCAAGGGCAAAGTCCCTTGTACTCGCAAGTTCCGAAATCCTGACATGTGATATCCCAAAAGATGGAGTGTGGAAAATTTATCATATTTTGGTATTTCGACACCCGGGGCACCTAAGTGCGGGCCCCACGTGCTCTCTAGTCTCGAAACCCCCGACTCGTGAAATCTCGATGGATGGATTCTCGAAATAGTGAAGCATGTTAGAGTTTGGTTTTTCGGAGTTTCAGCTCCCGGAAAACCCAGGTGCGAGACCTCCTGACGTTGCACATACCGAAATCCCGATGGAGGAAACCCCGAACTAGTGAAGCATGTTAGAGTTTGGTGTTTTCGAAGTTTCGGCTCCCAGGAAACCCAAGTGCAAGACCTCCTGTAGTCGCACATCTCAAAATCCCAATGGAGTAAAACCCCAAAAGGTGGAAGGAAATGTTTTAATCCGAGGCATTTCTAGTTATGACAAACTATTGGTTCCCTTCGGATTTTGGCACTTCGAGAGACAAGAGGGAAAAGCAAATACATGTGTAGTGATTTCCCGAATCGTGAAAGCCGACAATCACCCCTCCGATAAGGCCGGTGGTCATAGTCGTCGATCATAGGAGTACGGGTAAGGAATGGTAGGGTATGTATCAGGCCCCATAGTAATCGGGAATTCTATTCCTCGGTGAAAAGAAGGAAAAAGCCGAAAAAATTTTGAATTCCATAGTGTGTATGTGACAAATTGGTATCAAAGCATGGTTACAACACTTGGCCTGCTTGGGCTCATGAACAGGTTGCGCAGAGACTCCATTTGGAGTACTGTTAAAAGGAGTAACTCCTTATCTTGACCCCCTCAATTAAAATGTTGAAGTTAAGAATGAAAACTCCTATTGCGTGTGTGCATGAGAAAAATATGAATTATGTACTGGTTATAAATGAATATGAACATTGACTAACAACCAACATTTTTCCTTTTGCACACAAGTGAAAGATCAACCGCGGGAAATTATCGACGTATAGAATGATGACTCACCATGAAGTGGGGGAAGGTTCCCACAATAGAGATGAAGAGTCTGACAAAAGGAGGGCAGTAGGGACCCCTCCAGATCTAGTCGAGACTGTGAGGAGCCTCATGGTAGAATTACAGAGCTGCAAGGCTGACAATGAGAGAATGATGAAAGAACAAGAGAAACAAACAGAAATTAATGCAATTTTACTGCAGAGCTTATCCAACTTACAAAGACAAATGCAGCATGAACCTGAGACATAGAAACATGGTCATATCAGTGGCCACACTGAGAGGAGCACCTCGAAAAAGGTCCATCCCAGAGGTAAAGGACAAGCGGCGGACGATTCCTCTGGGAAGGAAGCTAGCAGTTTGGAGGGCTCTTCTAGCAGTAGAACTAGTTCTCATTCTTGAGGAAAATGAAAGAAGCAGAAACTTTCCAAGGGTCATAAATTCGAAGAATTCAGGAAGGCCAAACCACCCTCCTTTGAAGGTGAAATAAAGAAAGGAGAGGAAGCAGAGGCCTGACTGCTTGGACTAAAGAAGAGTTTCAGAGTCCATGACTTCTCAAAAAATTTGAAGGCCCGAGTGGCCACCTTCAACTTGAACGGAAAGGCTTCCATTTGGTGGGAAGACCTTAAGAATGTGAAAGGGGTTTGCGAAGAGGACCTGTCTTGGGAGCAATTTGAGAAATACTTATGGAAGAAGTATTTGTTAGAAAAATATTTCGACGAGAAGAGTAAAGAGTTTTATGAACTCAAACTGGGGCAAATCACTATGGAAGAATATGTCAACAAATTCCTCGATTTGTTGAGGTATGTACCTTATATAAAAGCAGAAAAGGCAAAGGTGCAATGCTTCATAAGAGGACTACCTAAGGACTATCGGAACAGAATTGAATTTGATGAGCCAAAGACCCTAGAAGGCACTATCCAAAAGACAACCTATTGTCATGAACAACTTGGGCATCGAACAAAACCGCGTGAAGGCTAGAAACCGAAGAATAGTTCGGGATTCCAGAAAAAGGGGTTTAAATCCCCAAGATTTAAGGACTATAAAAAGAACTCAAGGATGAGCTTCCAAGCCTGAAGTGTACACTAGAAAAACTTTCCCTCCTTGAGCAGAAATAAACTTTCTGGATCTGCCCCAGTAAAGACTGATAACCCAAAGAGAGAACCTTTGAAATGTTGGGGTTGCGGAGAAGAACATCTACTGAGAGACTGTCCACACCGACAATAGAATAGTCGGAGAATTTACAACATCTAGGAAGCTACCACCGTCAATGATGTGGCTAGGAGTGTGCCACAGATTTATGCATCCTTGGATAATAACCAAGTTGACCACCAAGCTTCAGTGGTGGAAATAGAAGGTATGATTTCCAACCATCTAGTGTCTATTTTGATTGACCCTGGTTCAAATTTGAGTTATATATCCCCTAAGACTGTGGATAAGTGTAAACTACAGCCACATAAACCTACCAAGTCATGGTTGGTACAGTTAGCCACTGGCACCAAAAGAAGGGTAGCAGAGGTCATACCAACCTGCCAATTAATGTTGGGTGAATTCCCCACCCAAGAAATCCTTAACATATTACCCCTAGGATCGTATGATCTGTTGATTGGTATGGACTAGCTAGCCACCCATAAATCCAGATTGGACTGTTACCATAAAACCTTAGAATGTGTAAGTAAAGAAGGGGAAAGGATAACCCTTCAAGGGATCCAAAAACCTGTCTCGGTGAGACAAATATCAGCTCTGCAAATGAGAAAGTATTGTCGAAAAGGATGTCCCCTATATGCAATACAAGTGTTGAAAACTATTGAAGATGATAAACCAAGCCTCGAAGACCACCCTACCCTGAGAGAATACATAGATGTGTTTCCGGAAGAGGTATTGGGCCTACCTCTTAGAAGAGACATAGACTTCTTGGTAGAACTTGCACCGGGAGCGGTGCCAGTGTCTAGGACACCCTACCAGATGAGCACACCCGAGTTAGTTGAACTCAAATTGCAATTAAGAGAAATGATGGATAAGGGCTATATCCGGCCTAGTGTGTCTCCATGGGGAGCACCAGTCCTGTTTGTGAAAAATAAGGACGGTACCCTTAGACTCTGTATAGATTATAGACAACTTAATAAGGTAACCATAAAGAACAAGTACCCCTTGCCCAAGATCGATGACCTATTCGATCAATTGGGGGGTGCATCTATTTTCTCAAAGATTGATTTGAGGTCGGGATACCATCAAGTCCGAATTAAGGGTGAAGACATCCATAAAACTGCCTTCTGAACGAGGTATGGTCACTATGAGTTTGTGGTAGTGCCATTTGGGTTAACCAATGCCCCTACCACTTTCATGTGCTTGATGAACAATGTACTCAGCAAATTCCTAAACAAATTTGTGTTGTTTTTTATTGACGATATATTAATTTACTCCAAGAATAGAGAAGAGCATGAAGAGCATCTTAGGCTTGTGCTGCAAGTGCTAAGAGAACAACAACTCTATGCCAAATTTAGCAAATGTGAATTCTTCCAGAAGCAAATACATTACTTAGGCCATGTTCTATCCGAAGAAGGAGTAGCAGTAGACCCTGACAAAATCAGGTCTATCATGGAATGGCCTACCCCAAAAGATGTTTTGGATATTAGATCCTTTATGGGATTAGCAGGATACTATAGGAGATTTATAAAAGGATTCTCCAAGATTGGTTGTCCAATCACTACCCTCTAGAAGAAGCGGATAAAATTCATGTGGACACAAAAATGTGAAGAAAGATTTCAAACCCTGAAACATCTACTGACCCATGCACCCGTGTTGAAGATCGCCGATCCCGAAGCTGACTTCCTCGTGTGCACAGATGCCTGTAAGGAAGGGATCAGAGGATTCCTTATGTAAGGAGGAAGTGTGGTCTGCTATGAATCCCAAAAATTGAACGAGCACGAAATCAACTATGTGACCCATGATCTAGAGCTGGTTGCCATAGTGCATGCCTTGAAAATGTGGAGGCATTACCTCATGGGAAGAAAATTTGTACTTATGACAGATCACTGTGGATTGTGATATCTGTTTGACCAACCAAATCTCAATGCTAGACAAGCTAGGTGGATGGCCCTCCTTAGCGAGTTTGATTTTGAAATCAAACACATTAAAGGAAAGGAAAATAGGGTGGTTGATGCCCTTAGAAGAAGTATGAAAACAATTCACCTGGCAGCGGTGAGCACCTGTAAGACGGATGTCAAGAAAAGAGTCAGAAAGGAACAAGAAACAGATCCCTTCATCTAGAACATGACCTCGTACCTACAACAAGAACCCACAGGGATAAATTATGGAGGCTACCAGATGATGGAAGGAGGTCTACTCACTTATCGAAGCAGATTGTATATCCCAGATTGTGACGACTTGAAGAGGTTCATACTGGATGAGCTACATAAAAGATCCTATATTGGTCATCTGGGATACCAGAAGATGATCATGGCCACCAAGAAACAATTCTATTGGCCTAGATTGAAGAAAGACATAGCTGAGTACCTAGCCAAATGCATAGAATGCCAACAGGTAAAAGCAGAACATTAACACCCAGCAGGATTATTACAACCTCTACCAATTCCGGAATGGAAATGGGAAACCATCTCCATGGATTTCATCACCGGATTACCAACCTCGACCAAACAGAATGATGCCATCATGGTAGTGGTGGATAAATTGAGCAAGTCTGCTCACTTTATCCCCATCAAGTCAACTTGCAAGGAAATAGACATCGCCCAAGTATTCATGAAGGAGATATTCAGACTGCATGATATGCTGAAAGAGATCATGTCTGACAGAGACACGAAATTCACTTCCAACTTTTGGAAGTCACTAATGGTTGGTTTAGAGACCAATTTGTTGTTTAGCACCGCCTATCACCCTCAAACTGACGGAAAAACGAAAAGAGTGAACCAAATACTAGAAGACATGCTAAGAATGCATGTAATGCATCAACCCAAGAGGTCGAAAGATTTCCTGCCACTGGTGGAATTCGCCTACAACAATGGCTACCAAGAATCCTTAAAGATGAGCCCCTTCGAAGTCCTATATGGTAGGCTATGCAACACTCCTGTCAGTTGGAGTAATACCATAAAAAAAAATTATTTTGGACCCGACATGTTGGAAGAAATGGAACAACAAGTGAATCAAATAAAACAAAACCTGAAGGTCGCTCAGAATCGACAGAAAAATTACGCCGACCAAAAGAGAACTGTAAGAGAGTTCAAGACGGGAGACCATGTATATCTCAGAGTTAGGCCCAGGAAGAGTTCTCTGAAAATGGGAGCTTGTGCCAAGTTGGCACCTCGGTATTGTGGACCCTTTGAAGTTCTAGATAGAGTGGGACCTGTAGCCTATAGGCTAGCACTTCCTCCCACAGTAAAAGCACATAATGTTTTCCATGTTTCATTATTGAAGAAATATGTACATGATTTTAATAATATAATTGACTGGTCTATGATCCAGGTGCAACCGGAGGGAGAATTCCTACCAGAACCTCAATGCAACTGGACAGAAAGGAAACCCCACTCTGAAACCGAACCATTGCACAGGTCAAGGTGCAATGGAGACATTTTGGCCCAGATGAGGCTACATGGGAAATGGAGGATGCCATGAAACAGGCATATCCAATTTTGTTTACCTCTATACATACATGTCATGATGATAGATAGAACATCGAGGACGATGTTCCTTTAAGGGGGAGGGAATTGTAACACCCTATTT
>ML797585.1:917047-935298 GCA_009831015.1 Picea engelmannii | reverse complement strand
AAGAGACCGCGATGGTTGAAGAAAGGTGGTGGAAGGCACTTGGAATGGTGGCGTTAACTTCCACCGAACCAAACCATATTTGGTCTTCATTGGCCCGGAGAACCAAGAGCGGCTCGCTGGCCCCAAAATGAATTACTCACCAGGATGGTAGGTGAAGAGGCTCCTCACAAGTTAATGAGGGATGGGGGTGAACCGCCCATCCGTGGAGGCCTCAGACCTTACCACCGCGGGGGAATTCATGCCACATGAAACCTCGCTGGGAAAGAAAAGGAAGGTAAAAGGTGTGGGAGGGGACGCGAGGGAGAGATCGCAGGAAAAAGATCGGAAGAACTCTGGAACAAATTACAGAGGGAGTGATAGCAAAGAAGAAGGAGAGTAACCTTCGTTCTCAGTCATTGAAGAACAGAGACAGAGAGTCTCAAGCATCGTGGTCTAGCTCGGGGGTGGCTAGTGGTAAATCCATTCGAAGTCCCTGAGCCTACAGTTGGGTGGAAACAAGCACCCCTCTCAGCAGTTGCATCAAACCCGGTGTTTTTTCTGATAAGTGTTTTATATCTTGTGTCTTGCATTGAATATCTTAGAATATATGCTCATGTTTTGAACACTTATGAATGATTTCTGTGTAGAAATGCATGCATGGTGTTTTGATTGAAAATGGTGGTTGCATGCTTATGTTAGAATGACCACATTCGGTTTATATATATATATCTATATATATGTGTGTGTGTGTATGTATGTATGTATGTATTTGAACGAAGTCATCTTTCAAGTCTGTTCTTGGGAGATTTGTTCCCCTTAATTTCCTCTCATGCTACCCAGGAACCCGATGAAGGACCTTAAGGCCTAAGTTTGAAAAATCTTCATGAGAGAGAGTGGGTCTCTTAGAGATCGTTATTTCGGTGTTTTGGCAACCGGGAAACCCAAGGGTCAGTTTTTCTTGTATTCGCCAAGCGCGAAATCCCAACGTGCGAAACCCCAAAATGAGTATAGCATGATTTGTGGCAATGTTTCGTCATTTTGGTACCCAAGACACATAAGGATAAGTTCCCTTGTACTCACCAGTCCTGAAATCCCAATTAGTGAAACCCCGAAATGAACTAGCATGGATGAGTTGTGATGTTTTGGAGGTTTGATACCTAGGATACCCCTCCTCTTGCTAAATGCACGAACGAGATCCTTTCGGAGGATCTAGGGTCTATTACTACCGTTAGATTGGATGAAGGAATGCAGGCGTTCATGCCTCGACTCTTTTTTTTAACCTTCGTAAGTAACGAAGAAATCGGTTTCGTCAATTCCAAGACCCATAGGACTACCTGGACCATCCAGCTGTCGAGTACACATGGCGATCGGTAAGCTTTTCATCTTTTCGGCACCCGGGAGATCAGAGGGTAAGAACCCTTTTCCTCACGACTCGCGAAGTCCTGACATATGAAATCCTGAAATACTAGTGTGTGGGTAAGTTATGAGTTTTCAGAGTTTCGGTACCCGGAATGCCTAGAGGCAAGTCCCTTGTACAGGCCAGTCCCGAAATATGGATGGGTGAAATCCTGAAAGGACAATAAGTGGACATGTTACAATATTTCGGTATTTTAGAAATCGAAATACTCAAGGGCGTATTCCCTCGTACTCGCAAGTCCCGAAACCTCAACTTGCGAAATCCCGAAATGAACTAGCATGGATGAGTTGTGATGTTTCAGCGTTTCGATACTCGGGACACCTAGGGGTAAATTCCCTTGTATTCACCCATCTCGAAATCCCAATTAGAGAAATCCCAAAATGGTCTAACATGGATTTGAATCTTGATATTTTGGTGTTTCGGCATCCAGAATATCCAAGGGCGAAGTCCCTTGTACTCGCAAGTCCCAAAATCCCGACTTGCGATATCCTGAAAGATGAAGTGTGGAAAAGTTATCATATTTCGGTATTTCGGAACCCGAGGCACCTAAGTGCGGGCCCCATGTGTTCACCGGTCTTGAAACCCCTGACTCGCGAAATCCTAATGGATGGATTCCCGAAATAGTGAAGCATGTTAGAGTTTGGTTTTTCGGAGTTTTGGCTCCCGGGAAACCCAGGTGTGAGACCTCCTATTGTCGCACATCCAAAAATCTCGATGGAGGAAACCCCGAACTAGTGAAGCATGTTAGATTTTGGTGTTTTCGGAGTTTCATCTTCCGGGAAACCCAGGTGCGAGACCTCCTGTCGTCACACATCACAAAATCCCGATGGAGTAAAACCCCAAAAGGTGGAAGAAAATGTTTTAATCCGAGGCATTTCTAGTTATGACAAACTATTGGTTCCCTTCGAATTTCGGCACTTCGAGAGACAAGAGGTAAAAGGAAATACATGTATCACGATTTCTCGAATCGCGAAAGCCGACGAGCACCCCTCCAATAAGGCCGGTGGTCATAGCCGTCAATCATAGGAGTACGGGTAAGGAATGGCAGGGTCTGTATCAAGCCCCATAGGTAATCGGGAATTCTATTCCTCAGTGAAAAGAAGGAAAAAGACAAAAAAAATTGAATTCCATAGTGGGTATGTGACAATATTACATGATAAAAAAATTACACCTTAAGAAATTTGATCCCTCTAAGTGCTTGATAGATACAAGTTTAAGATAGATCTAAGTTGGTTTAATTTTTTAGATGTTGTAGGTACATGTATGTAGTTATTTATGTTTTATTTCATATTTTTTTACATGACAACATCTCCCCCATTATTTACTATTTACCTAATTTTTTTTTTCAAATGTAGAGCACCTTTTTCCAGTGGAAAATTAGCACAATTATATTAAGTAAATATAATTTTTACATCCGCAAGACCATATCTATCTTTAATGTCATGGCATATAAACGACCGTTGAACAGAATAACCTAAGGAACATTCAATATACATCCAAATAGAGATCCATACAGGACCAAGACTCTCTGAAATTTATAAATAGACTTGAAACCTTAATTCAAAAACCACTAGTCTAGAAAAAAGTGGAAAATTCATATCCCGACTACACTCAAAATTGTTATACACTTTCCAAAACTGGAGGGATAGTAATGGAACAACTAATAGATGTTGATATGACATCGATGGCCCTCCATGCCACCAGACCATTTGTGGAGCGAGATATATCCTTCAGGTTCCAGTAATTCTTTCTTAGATAGCTCATCCGCCTCCTTGTTGAATTCACAATAAATGTGATAAAAGATGGTGGTCAAAAACTTACTTCTTAACATCTTGATTCTTTTTTTCCAGCCTTTGATGGAGCTAACTCGTAGATCACTCTTGTTATTTAACTAGTCTATGATTACTTTGGAGTCTCCCAGAATCTAAAGCTCGTGAATGGACAAATGATTTGATATAAAAAGTGTTGCCCATACTCCCATTAGTTCTACCTTCGTATTAGTTCCTACTTCACAATTCAAGTACCACTTATAAAATAATGTAGCTGAAAGTTTTATAGTACCCCCGACCCCATTGCACAGTCCATTTTCCTAGGCTTCTCCATCAAAACAAGCCACAAGGTACTCATGTATATGATCTATCCAACAGGAGCGAAAAGCAGGAGTAATATATTTGGCCATAGGTTTATGTAGGGATCCAAGTGTCCTTATAACAACCGATTGAATTGAAGGTTCCTTTCCTTCAAAGACAGTTGCATTCCTTTCTAACCATATGAACCAACAAATATGAGGAGCAAGACTTTTTGGTACAATCTTATTCGTTGTCTAGTTTGAAAGACAAACATCTAAATCAATCCCACTCCAATCCTGATTGAGATTTTTGATATATTTAATTTTCATCCAAATAAGTTTAGTGAATGAACAATGTATGAACAAGTGATCATTGTCTTCAATATCCCCTTTGCATAACTGACAATGACCAGGGCCCATCCACCCTCTCAGTTGTAAATTATTCCATGTCAGAATTTTGTTCTCCACTGCCAGCCACAAAAAGAGCTTAATTTTTTGTTGAATGTCCCACTTCCAAAGGATTTTTCGCCAACCTGTAATAGTCGGCAAGTTTAGTGTAGATATTAAGGCCACATAAATATTATTTTTCGAAAGGGAACCTGATGAGTCACCCCCAATCCATAATAGATCATCTTCATTATCAAATAATGAAACTCCTGAGGCTTGAAGAGATCGTCGGAATTGATCCCACTCCACTGCCAAATCACCTAAGAGATCCAGGTCCGAACTACTAATCCAAGAAGATAATAAAGAATCATGTTCAAGAGGTCTCCAAGCCTGAGCTAGTACCACAATATGTTTGTCTAAGAACAACGAGGAGTGAAAGAGAAAGGAAGGATGTATTTCCCATCCTTGGAATTCTATCCCTTCCTAGAGCCACATGATGACCCATGCCAGGCTTCCATCTTAGCCAATTTGTAATCAAATGTACAAAATTTAAAAGGTTGTTCCATATTTTTGAAGCCGAAAGTTGGTGAAAAGTGGCGGATCTGAGATAATTTTTTACTGTGATAAAGCGGAGATGCTTCTCCTTTAATACTTTTTTCCATAGTCCTTCCTTTGTTATAGCTCACCAAAGAGTCGTTTCTTCCAGTGCTTTTCTGAATGAAAATATATTATGAAATCCACAGCCACCATAACGTTTTGGTCTAGCTAGAGTCTCCCAATGACAAAGATGATAGTGTTTTGTATCACCAATCCCATTCCAAAGAAAATTATAGAGTAATTTCCTTAACTTGCGAAGAATGGATATCGAAACTGAAGCAAGAGATAACCAATAAATGAGATGACTTTCCAGAACAGCTTTGCAAAGTGTATACCGGCCACCCAGTGACAGCCACCTATAGCTCCAATGGTTAATCTGCTTTTCCGCTTTGGTTAAAATCCAAAACCAGTCTTTTGTTTTCTGTAATCCTGCCTTTAAGAAGTATCCAAGATATTTTAATCCCACAGAGAGATATGATAAATTGTATGGGAAGATCAACTTGAAAGATGAAAGTTTTGTCTTTGAGAGTCCTGGATAATGCACTGTTGATTTTGATTAATTTATCTTTAAACCCAAAACCAAACAAAAATTTTGAACGAGTCTCTTGATCTCCTTCCATTCCTGCACTGAAGCATTTGTCAGAGGTAAAACATCATCAACAAATAAAAGGTGTAGAATTTTTGTAAGTTTGGAAAATTTGATTCCTGTTATGATTCCTTCCCTTTGGCTTATTTTTAATAACAGGCTCAGACTCTCCATCACCAGAATAAACAGTCAAGGTGACAGAGGGCACCCTTGTCGAAGTCCTCTACCACTTCTGAAAAAATCGGTGGCCTCCCCATTAATTAAAACTGCAAAGGACATAGAATTCACACAAGCCATAATCTGGTTTGTCAATTGTGTTCCAAACCCCACTTGAATTAAAAGAAATCTAAGAAAATCCCAATTAATGTAATCATAAGCTTCCAGAAGGTATAGCTTTAGAATGAGAGCTTTTATATTTTTCATTTTGATATTGTGAATGCACTCATGTGTTGTTCCAATTGCATCATGGATCTGATGCCCCTCTAGGAAGCCCATTTGCTCTGTCGATAGAGCCTTTGATAGAATCGGTTTTATCCTATTTTTTATTACTTTGGAAATGACTTTATAAACCAGGTTGCACAATGAAATAGGTCTGTAATCCCCATAGTTTTGTGGTTTATTTATTTTGGGGATCGAAGATTAAAAAAGTTGAATTTATGCTTCCTGCAATGTGCCCACTGAACATAGTTGCCTCCACCATTTCTAGAAGGTCCTCACTCACTAAATCAAAGAAGTGTAAGAAAAATTCCATCGTCCAGCCATCAGGCCCTGGACTTTTTTCTTTTTTCAACAGAGATAAAACTGATTTTAATTCCTTTATAGAGACTAGAAAATAGAGGTCTCTCGCTTCATCCTCGCTTATCATTCTTGTAAAGAGACCCACCACCCCAACCTGATCTATTGTTGAAGCACTATCTTTTGTTTTAAAGAAACTCTTGAAGTAATTCTCTGCCTCGACGACTATCACTTTTTGGACTTTATGAATATTCCCTGAGTCATCTCGGATCTCCCATATATGTTTGTTATTTCTCCTGTGATTAACATACTGATGAAAGAACTTGGTATTTTGATCTCTGCTTTTGACCCATATAGCCTGACTCTGAAGTCACCAAAGGTCCTCCTGTGATTTAAGAAGCTTATTCCTTTCTGATTCTAGTTTTATGAGATTAGACTCCACCACCAAATGAATAGAACCCTTTGCTAACAATTGCAAATGTTTTTTAAAATTTTCTTCCAAGTTCTCCAGAATTTTACATCTCGATCCCTTGATTGTTTTGCCCATATTTTTGTAATAGTTTTTAGGTCCTTTAACTTCCATATAAAAAGACGTTGGCAATCTTCTTCCCGTAAGTATTTCTGATCAGTCCAAATATTATGTACCATACTATTGAAAACTTTGTCTAATAACCATTGTGAATTGAATTTAAAAGGGTAAGATTTTGGAAGAGTATTATTCTCCAGCTGCAAAAGTATTGGCGCGTGATCCAATACATAGGGAAATTACACCCAGGATCTGTACAATACAACATTCATGAGCATATCCTCTGAAACCAAAAACCTATTCAGTCTCTTGGAGATTGAATCTGTACCTGAGCGCCCATTATGCCAAATCGAAGCTAACTTAACAAGTTGGATAAGTTTATGAGCTTAAAAAAGTGATTTGAAGAACCCAACAAGTTGTCCCAAAGAAGCAGATCCTCCCCAAACCTCTCCAGTAGAAACTGTAATAAAATATTCTAAAATGATAAGTTTTGGATTCTTGTCCAAATTCGATTGACCATATAATTATTATAAAACATTTTTTATTCTTGGATCTTTTAGTTAATACTGATGTTGCTTCTAAATGTTCTCCGGAAATTTGATGTTCAAATGATTTTCTTTTGTTAATGAATGGCACATTTTAAAGGTGATATTTTATTGTAAAGATTTATATATTTTTAAAAGAAAATTTTGTAGGGAAATTCAATGCTTCCCACATTATGGGCTATATTTTTAATAAATTTGTTGATAGTGTGTTTATTTAAAAAATTTTGAATTAAATATTTATTGGTATAGAATTAGTGGACAATTTTAATAATTAATAATTGAATTAATCTTTTGGACTTTAAAACAATATACCATGAAGAGATTGTTGCATGTTTATCCATGAAAAGTTAATAGCTATACTTTTTTTTATTTGCAAACAAATTAAAAGTAATTGTCAACTAATTGGATGTCCAATTATACTTTTTTTTAACATTCTTATGTTTAACCATCTAACCAACTAAATTCACCTACAACAAATCTTCTCCATAATAAAATTTTAAATTCTTAGTGTATCTAATCACTTCGCTTGCAATGAAAACTAACCTTACTAACATCATTCAAGCGCATGCACTTGCTTATCTAATCAATAACCCACCTGTTTGTTTTACAATAGGCTCGCCATTTCTTCTAAAAATTAAAACAAAAAATTATGGTTTTGTGTTCACAACTGTAATGAAAAACCTTCAAAGCACCTAAAATGATTCTTGATAGTGACAAGCAAACCATAGTCACATTTCCAGCAAACGTTAGCCACATTTCCAAATGTGTAATATGTGTCGTCAATTCCTTTCATCTCTTCATCCTTTGATCTTTACCAAAAAAACATGTTATCACCTTAGATTTGTCACCACTCTATATGATCAATGTGCAATAAAATTTGTATTATGTTGGGTACTTCAAAACTTATCCAAATATTTTTGCATTTACATATACCACAACTTTTAACTCAATTATGAATTACATAAATTTAATTACCTCCAACATATTCAAACAATATCAATAAATTCTTCTTTTTTCAACACTTAAAAGATTTATCATTTAATATACAACTTTAATACTTAAACATTTATTCTTCCAACAATATTAACATTTCAAACATTTCTGATTGCTTTAAAGCTCCAAACTCTTTCTTAGTGAATACATTATAAATACTAACTCAAAAATTAAATCATAACATCTAGATTACTATAACTCTTTATTAAGAATTAAATCATAATATCTACATTACTCTAACTCTTTATTAGGTGAGAAATAAGCATACAAAATATCCTAACCATATATCCTTATTATGAAAAGTTTCAAGTCCAATATTATGAGAAGTTTCAAGTACAAATAAACTCATATCAAATTAAAGAATGAAAAAATTTACAACTACAATTAATAAAGAAAAAATAAAAATAAAAACATATATAAATAAATTTGGAAGTTTCAACTTTATTATTTATTATAGATATTTATATATAAAATATAAAAATATTGTTGAAATATTCACCTTATTATAATATCAATTATCATATTTGTTATTTACGAGAGTAGATTCATCTTAAACCTTATCATTTAATTCTATGTCATGTATTAATTCATTTATATTATATGATAAAAAAAATTATACCTTAAGAAATTCAATCTCTCTTGATAACTACAAGTTTAAGATAAATCTAAGTTGGTTTAATTTTTAGATGTTGTCATATACATATATGTATGTGGTTATTTATGTTTTATTTCATAGTTTTTTAAGTGACAACATCCCCCCCATTATTACCCCGAGGTGTAGGGTAGTCGGTAACGGAGTGTGTTGTTAAGGCACTCCATGTTTTTAAAGTCATCGATTTGAAACCTGCGGGGACAAAAAATCCAACCATGTTAAGGGTTGGTGTGGCTTAGGCTGGGTGTGATCCCCGGATGATTTTGACGACTTAGATGCCCTTGAGTCGCAATTTCTTGGCCACAAATTAGTCCCACATATCATGAACAAACTAACAAACAAACAAACAAAAACATTTCCCCCATTATTTATGGTCTACTTAATATTTTTTTTCAAATATAAAACACTTCAGATAATTTATAGTTATAAAATAAATTAAAAACTTTTATGCACACTATTTAAAGTGAACATTTTACCATTATTAAAAATATATATACTCTCAATTTTACCACCAAAAACATAATTTCAAATAATATGTCTAATTCTAAAACTTAGATTCTTATAATGTATAATAAAAAAATTAAATTTTTTATATAAATTAAAAAATAGATATGTTTAATATTCTTATTTAAAAAAAATATTTTGAATGTGCTCATCAAATTAAGTGTAATGCAAAAATCAAGTATAATGCAATTTTTTCGTTAAATGGAAATAAATATTCTTTATTTGTATAAACGAGAAAATTTTAAATTAAATGAATACTGTTTATTTGTATAAATAATAAAAATTTTGTTTAAGAATTTAGGATTAGTTGTGAACTTAGGGATGGTGTATATTACAATTACAATTGACATTACAACTACAATTGACTTGATTAAGACATGCTTCCCTAAAGTGACTCCTAATATTTTAACTATAGAAAAACTAAATAAGAAAATTAAGAAAATCTAAAGTGAAAAATTTACAAGATATCGTTGTAGTCGTCTTAATCTTGAGTTTCAAATGAAAGAGGCTTGTTGAGAGAACATTATCAACTATTAATAATTATAAGAGTTATATATTTGTACGTTTTTGTTCATCAAATAAAAAATATCATACATATGGCCCCGGGGGGCAGCTCAATTGGCAAGTGCCGTGAAAATGAAGTTCCATGAGGTTTCGAGTTCAATTCCTCCCGACTTACAATGTGTGTCGCGTATGGGGCCTCGTGGGCACCCTTGGAGGTTATAGTGGTAGTAGTCGGATCACACGGCCAGTGTAACGCGAGCACGTGCCCAACTAGTTGTTGATTCCTCCATACACAAAAAAAAAATTAAANTATATATATATATATGTGTGAGAGCATTGAGTCATTTTATTTTTCTTAGATAATTATTAATTTTTCAATCTTTGAATGAGATACAAATATTAAGTTAAATTTTATAATTTAAGAATTATAAAATATTCATAAAATTTAAAGGAAAGTTAGAAATTGTATTTTCAAGTTATTTGATTGTAACATTAATTTGATAAATATTTTAAGGGGTTAGTTTAAATAATCGTTGTCAATGTTGTTGGGTATTTGGTTAGTTCTATGTTAGCAAGTGTTAAGTTCAAATCTTTTTGGGTTAAGAGCATTAGCCTACGTTAAAAAATTTCCCTTTAATGTCATTTGTGAATGTGGAGAAACATCTCTTGTATTTTCCCATGAGATTTTTTTTGGAAAAAAACAATTACTTCATAACTCAAACTATCTAAATTAATTCCTTGACTCCTATGTGGAGACATTATCGACATTAAATTAATTCCTCGACTCTTATGTGGAGACATTATTGACATTAAATTAATTCACAACATTAATTCCCTGCTCCTATGTGAAGACATTGTTGTGTGACTTTACAAATGATAAGTTGGTTTTAGCATCAAAAAAAATTTAACCTCGATTAAGTAAAATTTCATTTCGTTGAGGAGAAAAAACCCTAACAATGACAACTTACTAGAGTTGGTTTCTCTAATATCAATGGATTAATTAGATCCAAGCCTCCTTGCATGGGGTAGACCCCATGAAAAATGAAAGGCTATGATCCGCTAGTTGATTATTCTAACAACCTATTGTCAGAATCAGAGATATTCTCTTCTCCCAAAGTCAATCCCTCTACTGCTTCACATGCTCGAGACGATGCCTCTCATGAGTTGGATAGGGTCTCAAAGTTACCTATATTATATCATTGCCAGGCGAGTCCATTGCCAGTCAGACAACACATTTTGTTAGGTACTATAGAGACCCACTTGATCCCTAAGGACTTCAATACCCACAACTACTGTCAAGGTGCTTCATGTAATGGTTCTAAGGTTTTTACTTCTCCCTTATCTAGACATTCATCACCCACCAAATTGCATTCAATTTCAAAGGATGCGAAACTTTATGCTAAAAAGAAAAGGTTACAGGAAAACTCTTTTGCAGACGACCATCCACTAGACTTGAAGACTTAAACTAATGAAGAGCTACGCCCACATGAAAGGAAAAAAAGCAAGAAAATCATTAAAGTGCAAGGGGGACGAGTTGCATTAGTTGTGGGAGAAAATTTACAAGTTTCTCAAATTGTAGATTTACATGGTCGTGCCATTGTGGGAAAATTCATGTGCAAACGTATGGTGTATAACACTATACTAGCCTAGATGGAACATGAATGGAAACCGTCATTGGGTTATCTATAGATTTGTCACCTACTTTATATAGGTTGGATGAGAGTGGTCTTTTAGACAAAAGCATATGAATAAGGTATCCTCATTGGTCAATGGTAATGGGACTGCCACCTTTTCTACTCTAAACTAGAACATCCGCTTTTTGACACTTGAGAGGAGAGCCTCACCAGTGTTCCAATATGGATCAAAATTCTAAATTTACCAATAGGATTATGGTAGGATGAGGGGCTTCGAGCCATTGGTAAGGTCTTGGGAAATTTTATCACTACAGATAAGCATTATAAATCCTCAAATTACCACTCAGTAGCCCAAAATATGGTGGATATCAATCCTAGAAAGGGTCTTTTTGAATTGATGGATATTGTGCTTGGGGATAAAATTTATACACAAAAAATAGATTGTCTTCATGTTCCATTTAGATGTGCTCATTGCCACCATGTAGGACATCTGCATGTAGATTGTGAGTTGGGTTTTGGAAAGTTTGGCTAGACCCCTGCTTGGGGAACTTCTCAATCACCACAGCACAAGACTCCATCAGACAAAAAATTTGGTTCATCCTCTTTTGTTTCCTCCAAATTCATGGACTCCAAACCCATCGAAGATAAAGCTTTGGATCTTATGGAATATTCTCCTTCCTAGCATGCAAAGCCTTTGTCCCGTGACACATTACAAAAGGAAGGGATGACCTCGGAGTTGGAAAAGTTAACTAGAGACCTGGAGCCATCAGATGCCTAGTGAAAAAAAAATTCTTCCCTTTGGAATGTGATTCTTCCTCCTCTCCAAGCGGTTGGTAAGTTTTCCTTTCTTAACTTTCTTATCGTTGATCCATGTTTTACCTTACTAGTTCTTGATTCTACTGTAATATCACAGGTGAGGATTGAGACTCTCCCTAGAACAAAGATGTCAGGAAATGAAGGACACTTCCACACTAATCCTAGCAGAGAGAAGAATAATTTAATCAAGAAATCAAATGACATAAGCAATCACATAGTACACAGAGATTTTACCCTGGAAACCCTTAACCGAGAAAACCAACATTCCTTTTAGCGTTATGCTCTCTTGTTGTCTTATTCATTTAGAATAAAAGGTTACATGTCTAACCTTGGTCCACACCTAAGACACAATCGACATCATACCTTCTCTCATAGGCAAGAAAAACCTTGTAGCCAATTTGGCTTACATATGCATGATAAACAAGCTACACTTACATATGCATTAATCTACAAAAGTGTATTCTATGATCACCTACAACAACAACCTGTATGGCCTTACAACACGCCTCTTTATAGGTTTTACAATAGGTAAAACCCTAAATATTGGCACCCAAAAATGGTTACAGATCCATACATATCATTGGCTACAAATCTCGCAAATCCAGGGATTCTATTACAGTCGACCCCAAGTTGGGTTTACCAGTCAACCTCCATTCAGTCTCTAGTCGGTCATGTCATGCCTTCACTTCGACCTCTTATCGGTTTACTTTTCATTGATATCTTCGAATTCGACTTTACCTGGTCGACTTCCTCGAACTTCAACTTGTTGTCGATCCACCTCGACTTCGACTGTCAGTGTTGATTCACCTCGACTAGACTTTCAATGCAAAGAATATAACAACCCAACCTTCTCCCACTTGTTGTCTTCTTTGCTGAAATAGGATATTCTTGAAATTTCTCTCACAGACCCAGGGCAACAATACCCATTGCCTCTCTGCACCAAGAGAACTTCACAACACTCATAGACTTGGTCAACGAGTCTGCTATGTTTTCCAATGTGTCTATTTTCTCCAGTAGAACCTTGTTACTTTCCACCATATCTCTTATGAAATGGTATTGTACATCAATGTTCTTAGTCTTTGAATGATAAGAAGGGTTCTTTTCCAGAAATATTGTGCTTTGACTATCGCAATTCACCTTCATAGCTCTCTGCCCAAACTAGATTCCTGAACACAACCTTTGAAGCCATATCAATTCTTTGCTTCCATGAGTGGTTGTCATGTATTCATATTCTATTATTGACAAGGCTACTAATGCATGTTGCTTTATCATCCATCTTATTGCTCCACCAAACATCTTAAAGAAATGTCCGATGGTCGACCTCCGTCGATCCATATCTCCATCCTAGTCAACATCAACAAAGCCATGTACATCTAATTTAACACTATCACCTCTAGGTTTTCCTTGGTAGCATATAGCATAGTCCTTTGTGCAACACAAATACCTGAATACTCTCTTGAAAGTTGTCCAGTGATCCTTTCCAGGTGTTGACATGTACCTGCTCAACACTCCCACTACATGGGAAATATTTGGTCGAGTCCATACCATCACTTGCATCAAACTACCAACATCACTTGCATAGGAAACATGTGCCATGTCCTCTATCTCTTCTTGAGTATTTGGGCACTGTTCATTAGCAAGCCTTGCTCCCAATGGAATTGGAACCTTCACTAGTTTGCAATCCTACATGTTGAATCGTTTCATAATTGTTTGAATATACTTTGTTTGATTCAAATAGAGCTTTCTAGAGGCTCGATCTCTCATAATATCCATTCCCAGAATGAAGTTAGCTACACTGAGATCCTTCATGTCAAAATTGGAGGATAGCTTCTTCTTCACCTCCTTTATTGCATCCATGATGTTTCCAATCAACAACATGTCATCGACATACAAAGCTACATATATGAAACGCCCACCTTCTTCTTTGAAATATATGCAATGATCATATTTTCTTCTCACAAATCCCAAACTAAGGATGTAAGTGTCAAACTTATTGTACCACATCCTTGGTGATTTATTTAGACCATAAAGGGATCTTTTGAGTTTGAACACCAACTCTTGCTTTCCCTTTACTACAAATCCTTCAGGTTGTTTCATGTATATTTATTCTTCTAGCTCCCCATGTAGGAACATTGTATTCACATCCATATGTTCTATCTCCAAATCGAATGTTGCATCCAGACACATTAGTACTCTAATGGAAGTTAGTTTTGCAACAGGGGAAAAAATCTCACTGAAGTAGACTCCCTCGACTTGGGAATATCCTTTCACTACCAGTTGAGCTTTGAACTTCTTGACTTGTCCTGTGGCATTCATCTTGTTCTTGAACACCCACTTGCTACAGATGGACCTCCTTCCACTAGGTAACTTAACTAAATCCCATGTCTCATTCTTGTACATGGATTCCATCTCTTCTACCATAGTGTCCTTCCATTGTTTACCCTCAATCGAGTCGACTACCTCACCGAACGACTTAGTGTCGTCATTGATGGAAGTTAGCATGAATGTGGAACATAAGTCAGGTGGAATATACATTTCGACTGGTTTTCTTACTCTTTCTGATCTCCTTACCACTGGATTCAATTGTTCCAACTCTTCCTCATATTCAATCGACTCATCTGGATCATCCACTTTGTCCCTTAGTTCAAACCACATTGTATTAGGATTATTCTCGGTCTGAACAACTTCCTCAAGATCAGATTTACCTCCTACTTCTTTGAAGACCACATCTCGAATGTACATTGTTATCCTTGATGCAGGATCCCATAGCTTATATCCATTCATCCCTTCTTTGTATTCGATGAAAACATATTTGACTGCCTTCTTGTCCAGCTTGCTCCTCTTTTCCTTGGGAACATGCACAAATGCATAACAACCAAACACTTTGATATATGACACTGAAGGATTCTTACATGACCATACTTCATTTGGATTCATGTCGACTAGCTCCGACGAAGGAGATATATTCACCATATACCTTGCAGTATCGATTGCCTTTGCCCATAATTCTCGTGTGAGCCCAGCACCACTAAGCATGCTCCTTTCCTTGTCCATCAACGTTATGTTCATTCTCTTGGAAACTCCATTTTGTTGTGTGGTATATGGTGTGGTATTTTAGCATACTATGCCACACTGCTTACAGAACTGATCAAATTCCTTTCCACAGAATTCACCACCATTGTCAGTCCTCAACACTTTAATCCTCTTCTCTATATGGTTTCCACAAGAGATTTAAACTCTTTAAATCTCTATTAAACCTCCGATTTCTTCCTCGATAAATATATCCATGTCTTCCTGGAAAAATCATATATGAAGGAGACATAATATATGAATCCACCAAGTGAAGGCACTGTAACTGGGCCAAACACATCACTATGCACTAGTTCTATAATCCCATTTTCCCTTGTCGCTCTAGAAGGAAACCTAACCCAAATTTGTTTCCCATATGTGCAATGTTCACAAATCTTGACTTCTAAACCACATCCAGGAAAACATTTGACTTTTTCTTTACATAGCTTAGAGTCCTTTTTATCCAATGTGTCCCATCCTCTCGTGCCATAACCTGGTCGGGTCGAGTTCATCATGTCTTGTTGAGTCGGTTTGAACTGACTTAGCTCAAGTCGAGTTGATTTATGTCGACATCGAGTCGAGTATAGTTGCATTCGAGTCAATTTTAGGAGCAATGATGTTGTTTCATCCTTTCAAGTCGACATTACCTAACAACTTGTATAAGGTACCAATCCAGACTCCTCTGATTAAGACCATCGCACCTCTGACCATCTTGCACGAATCCTTTTGAAACAAAGTATGCACACATGCTCACTCATTTTACTGACAACTATCAAGTGTCTTTCCAAACCCAGAATGTGTAGCACACCTGGAAGGGTTATTTTTCTCCCATATTGCAGTATCGGTCGTACTCTTCTCCGTCTAATAATTCTGGTTTTTTATTCATCCCCCAAGAACACATCACCCCCACCATATTGTTCATATTCATAGAACCATTCTTTATGTGGTGTCATATGATAGGATTCTCCTAAGTCGATCAACCAAACATATTGATCTGACTGTGTACTGGTCGACGCCAGGTACACATTGTTGAAACAGACCTTGATTTTTGACCTTAAGGATAAAATAAATTTGGTACCTTTGAGTCTTTGCATTATATAAAATTTTTAAAACAAAACATTTCATCTCCGATGAATTCGAAATGCCTTTGTGATTCATTTTTGGAAAAAGAATGGTTAAATTTAAACAAACGTATGTTCCAAACACTTTTTCAAAAAATATTTTAAATGAACAGTAACGATAAAACTTAAGAAATGTTAAATTCATATCGGGATATCGGGATTCGCAGTTTTGAAATAACAATTTTCAATACAAATCAAGTAGCGAAACCCCGATCCCCGATATCCCGATACTCTAATCCTTGATTAATTCACCATTTACTTAAATCACTTTTAAAAAAGGTATTAAACTTTAAGTTAATCTTATCGGGAAATCGTGATTCGTGAGTTTGTGAGAACAAAGAAACTTGTCATATTATTCTCCGATTTTCCGATCCCTGTTTTCACTTTATTCTTAAGTGAGGTTTGAAATTAATCTTATTACTGTTAAGCGTGATTAAGAGTAACTAATCATATCAGGAAATCGCGATTCGTGATTTTGTGAGCAATAATTTTCATACCATTAATTCATGATTTCCCGATTTCCGATTTCTTGATTAACGAAATCCTGAAAAGGTAATCTGGATTAATTAAGATAATAATAGGGTTTTAACTAAATAATACATCACGATTTTGGCGATCGGGGTTTTACGATGACTTATTTTCCTGACATTGAAAGTTCCGAAACCCCGATGAAAGTGTCTTCAATTCAAATCAAAATTAACCTTAATTAATCATTCTTTTTGAAACAAAGTTTAAGGTTTTAAACTTTTAATAAATGATCATTAACGCGATAATTATTTAATTTGGTAAGTTTCTATCATATTTGAAAAACATCGGAAGAACTCAGGTACAAATATTAAATGCCTATTATCGCGAATATCTTTTGCATTTATTTCATAACAGATGAACAAATCTCAAGGATTTTACGATATATTTGAAATAATTTTTGAAATGTTTACATTATTTTGAAGCTGAATTCTGCTCTGCTACAGGTATTCCAGTAAACACAGAGTTTTTCCTCTTCTTTTGGGCTGCTCTTCCATTGGCAGTTTTGTTCGCTTTGGAATCTTCCTGCTGAGGTACTGAATACAGAGCTGGTGAACATATAGTTATGGCGCCCAAAAAGGCTTCAAAGAAAACCGAAGAACAACCGGAAGGCGATATCATCTCAGATACTACTGTAGCTGGAGTAATACACAATGTTAAATCATGGGCTGTAATTGCAGAGAAAATGGAAGATGAACTTTCATATTCAGATGATGGTGGGGAAAATCATCTCCGAGATATCGCCGAGACTGGTCTCCATAAAGTTGTTGCACGCTCGAGACTGGTTTCATATACAGATATGGTTGCCTGGGCACTGGATAAGGTGGACGTTCCGACAAGGAGTATCCTGAACGAGCAAGGAGCGGTTATTGGCTCATTCAGGCCCGAACATATCCAAGTAATGTATAAATTATCACCCAATTATAGGCATACGTTTAATTCTGAATTTTTAGCTGCATTTCAACAAAAAGAATGTGTCGAAGGTAGTCAAACATACCCTGATATGATAAGAGGATGGTCCAGAGATGAAAACAAATTTAGGGCCGATTTACATGGGATATATGCCACTGCTTCATTGAACGATTATATGAGGTATTTAGCAATGATGTTATGCAGACTATATGGGAAAAAGGATTCCAATCACTTTAGTGCAGAATGGACACCTCTCTTAGAAGAAGTTTCAGAGGGGCGTAGTTTCAATTGGCATAAAATTTTATCAGACAACATCTCTTCAGAAGTTATGAATTACCAAACAGCTAGATCAAAGGGACAAACAGTGACCTTTTATATGGCAGCCTATATAATGGATGCTATTTTTTTTAGAACTCCTTTCCCTTTGATGAATTGGAGTTGGGATCCTTCTTGTACAGAGCCTGTTCATAAGTATCATTCGGCTCTGTGGGAAGAAAATGCCAAAAATAATTTTTATGAAGTGTGTCATTTTGTAATTATTCCGTTGCACAGAATATTCTTTGGTTGTGAACCTCCTCGGATTTCACATACCATTATAGAAAATCTTAAGACAGTTGTTGATTGGTTCATTGAAGAAAATTTCTCATATGTTAGGGTTTATGGATGTTCTATTCCACCACA
>ML797585.1:883673-916875 GCA_009831015.1 Picea engelmannii | reverse complement strand
GGTTGAAAGCATATGAACATGAAGATTCATTTTATGATGATATTTTCAGAAATGCTAAGTCATATGAGGAAGTTCAGAGCAGAGTGCAAACCTTGTCACCTGATGCACAGGTGGGGTTTGCATCCTTTCAAAGAAATAGAAGATAGTGTTTACCAAAGATTTTGCAGGGCGAAGTGTCAACATCAGAGCAAGTGCCAGAAACCATTCCTCTAGGTTTTGAAACCATTATTCAGTATGATACAAGTGATAAAGGTAAATTGAAAGATTCTGGGATTCCTCCTCAGAATACAGAAAGTTCCCAGACCAAGGAAACACAAACAGAAAAAGGGAAAGAAGCAGAGACAAATCCAACAAACCTCGATGATATTCCAGAAACAGTTGGGGCAAAATATTCACAGGAACTTGGGAGTCCCATTACGGCATTAACCCCACTGCAAGCTACTTTTGGGAATCCTCACGAAGGAGTTTTGTACGTAAGTGACTTAGAACCAATTAGCAGAGTTGAAATTCCTTCATTGGATTATTTTTTCAGCAAAAAGCGGAGAGCTGTGTTGAAACAGGAATTACATCCTGTAGGAGAAAGAACAGTTAAAAAACACAAAATTATTATTGATGGAAAAAAGATAAAAGAAAGTGAATTTGCTATAGAGTTAGCAGGGACTATGGGAGCCATAGCATCGGCCAATATGTACTCTGTAGGAAATTTAATCACTATGATGGAGTAGAAAGATCAGGAAATTACACAGCTACAGGACAGGTTGAAAGAAAATGAAAAAATAATCGGCTGGGGAATACAAAAAGGTCTTAAGCAAGCCAGGCTCAAAGATATCCAGGAAATTCAAAAGTTAAATGAAAATTTAACTGAAGCAAAACATATGATTCAAACCACTCAAGAACAAGTACAGGAACTGGGCAATGAAAATAAATCTCTGCAAGATAAAATCATTTCAATTACTAATCAAGTGATTGGAATAGATCAGTTCAATAATAAAGCATCAAAGATATATGCTAATATTAAGGAGGAACAACAAAAGGTATTTTGCAATCTGGAAATCATCCAGAGTTATTTTCAAGAATCTAAGAGATCTATGGACAAGGCAATGCAAAAAGAAAGGGAAGCTAAAGCGGTAAGAAATTCTTTCCAAAAGATAATCACTGCTTTACATAAGGAAGAAATTGGAAAATCACAGAAGTTGTCCATTTCAGAGTAGTTGAAAGGAGATACAATGATAAAGGTTTGGGAAACAAACTTGGAAGGTTATAAAAGGATTACAAAAAATGTCAATGAAGATTGCCAAAAGATTTTTGATTTCATTGAAAAAGAGTCAACACATATCGGGACAGATGGCTTATCCGATTCATTAGGAGAAATTGATATTAACAGGTATCAACTGAAGGCAAGAGAGAAACTTGAAGAGAAGAAAGCTGAAATCTCAAATATCAAAATGGTTAATATGGCAGAAATCGAGAAGCTAATGATAGCTTCCAATTCAAAATTGGAAAAAGTTAAGTCTACAGAGAGAACAATTACAAACCAGTTGCCAGAACTACAAAGAATTTTCTTCTCATTTGAAGCAAACGAGATACTTGAGGCTCCTAAGGCCTTAGTGAACTTTTTAGAGAAACATTTTCAAGCAGCTGAAGAAGATAAAGAAAGTTCTTCGATTCAGAATTAAAACTTTGTACATATTTCTATTTTTAGTATTTTGTAATAAATTATAAACGGTTGACAATAGTTTATATGACCGAAATATTAGGAAGTTGGTTAGTTACCAATGGAAGTTTTGGAAAGAAATGTATAAATATAATTTCGAGAGGCTGAAACAGGACTTCAGAAATTTTGGGAGAAGGCCGATTATTGTACTACCAGTTTTAAAGTTTATCAGATTTGAATTCGCAACAAGATTCTGAATCCTGCCATTCGTGACTATGTTTCTTCCCTTGTCTAATTTCATCTATTAAATATTCCTCTTAATGTATGTTTCTAGCAAATAAATCACTTTGAAATTATAGGCAATTGTTGTTTATAGTATTAGATTGGTTTGGATGTTGAATGTGTTACAATTTTTCCTCTGAGATTGCTTTTGCGATTTTAAGACCTGTAACCTTCTGTTCCTTAATATTTTCTTTTGTTAGAAATCCTGTGTATCTTTCATTATTGTTAATAGAAATATAGGATTCTTTCCAGATTAAAGCCTTATATTTCTTTCTGTTGTGTTTCACTGTTTACAATTTCAAAATTGTCACAAACCAGGAAACGACCTTGATTGCGTCTTTATTTTTCTGTTCTAGGTTTTAAATTTGTTTCATTAACATCTTCTCCGAAAGTCTGAAGTAATCAATTTATAAAAAAACCTTTAACAAACATATAAAACCCTATCACCCATGACAGTTCCTAACGGTAGACAACCCAACGTAGAACCTGGTCTACAAGATCAAACAAGCATTGCATTAAATCTATTTAACACCATCTTACAAACTGCAACTAATAGAACTGAGTTAGAACGATCGTGGGCAACGATTGAACGTGACATAACCATCCAGGAACAACGGGAAGCAAGACAGAGACAGTTGAGAAACTGAATCTGATCTAGTTTTCTTTGTTTCTTTGTTTTAAAAGTATTATCATATTTGGATGCTTAGATGGTGTGTTTTATAGCCTTAAAACACAAACTTTGGAACAACACACATCACCTCCCTTATCCGAGATCATCTTTCTCTTGGTCAATTGCTTCTTGTCGAATCCAGCACTGTCATTTGTTTCCTTCGACTTGTAGTCCTTTTTATAATTCCCAGCTTTATTGCATTATCATCATCTTCACGTCGAATGAGTTGGGGATTTAGATCTACCCTTCGACTTGAAATTTCTACCGGAGAATATGCCTTTATCTCTATCTACTGGTCAACCTCTCAGTACCATAGCATCTTTGGTTGATCCTTCCAAGTTCTGTCTTCTCATTTCTTTTTACATCAGAGAAGCAACCACATCCTCTAGTGATAGTGTGGTTGTATTACTCCCAATAACCATAACTAAGCTATCCTAGGATTTTGGAAAAGAACATAATAGGCTAATACATTTATCCTCATCAGTGATGTTTATATTCACACATGATAACTAGCTTAACATGGTGTTAAATGAATTTAAATGCTCATTCACCGAACTGCCATCAATCATCCTCAGAAGATACAATTTATTTATGAGAAACAACTTATTTACCATAGATTTCGACTGGTATAAGCTTCCCAACTTATCCCATATTTTCTTGGTCGAATATTCACCCTAGACATTCAGCAGCACCGAATCTACAAGACAAATCCATATTGTATTTCTTTTTTTTCTTTTGAGTTTCTCCCATTCTTCTGTCGACATGCCTTTCGGTTGGGTACCTGGATAGACCGTTGTTTATTGTTATCGATCTACAAGAATATATTCCATTTTAAGATTCCAAAGCTAAAAATTATGGCCATTGAATATTTCTATCTTTATTCTGGAATTGCTCGACATTCTTTACCGTGATATTTAAAAAAAATTATGACTTACAACTCTTACTGTACCTAGGGTTTAGTTCTCATATTCAAGATTTGCAGATCAAGATCCGATATACTCATAAAAACATTACACCTCCCTGATAACTCACTTTGCAGGGTAGACCTAAGCTTTGATATCACATTTCAGGAAATGCAGGACATTTCCACACTAATTCTAGCATAAGAGAAGAAGAATTTAATCAAGAAATCAAATGACACAAGAAATCACACAGTACACCGAGATTTTACCCTAGAAACCCTTAACTGGGAAAACCAACATTCTTTTGAGTGTTTTTCTTTGTTTTTGTCTTATTCATTCATAATAAAAGGTTACATGTCTAAACTTGGTCCACACCTAAGACACAATCGACATCATACCTTCTTTCACAAGTAAGAACAACCCTGTAGCCAATTCAACTTACATATGCATGACCAACAACCTACACTTACACATACATTAACCTGCAAAAGTGTATTCTATGATCACCTACAACAAAAACCTTTATGGCCTTACAACACACCTCTTTATAGGCTTTACAATAGGAAAAACCTAAATATTGGCACCCAAAAATGGCTACAAATCCATGCATATCATTGGCTACAAATCCTTCAAATATTGATATTCTGTTACAGTCGACCCCAAGTCGGGTTTACCAATCGAATACCAGTCGGCCTCCATTCAGTCTCTATTCATTCGTCTCACGCCCACACTTCGACCTCTTGTCTATTGACTTGTCATTGATATCTTTGACTTTGACTTTACCTGGTTGACTTCCTAGATCTTCGACTTGTTGTCGATCTACCTCGACTTCGACTATCTGTGTCGATTCACCTTGACTAGACTTTCACTACAAAAAATATAACCAAACCAACAAAATGATCCCCTTCTATCTTCTACCACACACTCCTCTAATGATTTCCCCCCTAGATTTCCACCTGCTAACATCTCGTCAACCCCCCACATTCCCTGCCTCAAGTCGGGGCGTTCTTTCTCATAACCAAACTAATTTTCATTAGGAAGAGATCCATATTTTCTACGACTAAGGGGACTTGGAATCAATTTTTTGGGAGGATTAGGTCTTGACTCTACAAAAGAATTGGTCCCTCTGAAAGCTTGACACAAATCTGTAACTAAGCATGCACAAGAAAGAGATAATTGTGAAGTCTGCCAAGGAAAGAAAAAATTAATTAAATGGGTCCTTAGAGCAAGGATGACCTCGCATAAGGTTACCCAATGATCATTTATATGTAAACATCAAGGGATTAGGAGGGAAATACAAAAAGTTGTCCCTTCGCAGTTTATGTGATATTTTTAAGCCTAATAGTATTATTCCCCAGGAAACCATGGGCATCTTCGATTCCTTTATTTTTTTTTATCTTAAGCAAATTTTTCCTGGTGGTAGTTCATTGGGAAAGACTTTGCAGGATTATTTGGTGGCTTAATTACTAGACTATCCCCTAGGATTTCACTTCTTAATTCCTACTCTATTGAGTCTGGCCTTTTCTATGATATTTATAGTTTTGAGCTAAATCACCACTTCAAAGTTATCAATCTCTATGGACCATATGCCGACAAGGAAATCTTTTGGACCAAAACTCTTGGCTATAATTTAGCTCTGGATGAAATTCTTGTCCTTAGTGGCGATTTAAAATTTACTATAAATAAATATGAGATATGGGGAATACAGGGTCAGGAGGATAAATGCTCAAACTTCTTTTCTAAGAAATTTGAAGAGTGTATTTTAGTTGATGTGGAACCAGTGACTTTGAAACCTAATTGGTTTAATAATTGCAAAGGGGTTGAAGGTATCCACAAATGGTTCAACTGCTTTCTAGTCAAATAAGGAATCCTACATTCCATCAATAATTACCCTTCCTGGGTAGGAATGATCCATTGTTCATACCATTGGCCGATTTACTTGGAACTTGGCAAGACATACACCAAATCAAGCTCTCCCTTCAAGTACAACTCTAGTTGATCTATTATCGATGATTTTAAGAATTTGGTCCACTCCACATGTCTCCCCCTCTCTATGGCAAGGAATCTGTCAACTAACGACCAACTCTTTAAGAATCTTCAGAATTTGAAAAAGATAGCCTCAGCTTGGGCCAAATCCCATAGGCATGCGCTTGGGAAGGACCTCATTTCTATTGAACAAAAATTGGAGGCTCGGTATGCTTAAGCACTTGGAAATCTGTCATTCGATGTAGAGATAAGGGATCATTGTAAACAATTGGAAGATAAGTGTCATTCCCTTCTAATTGAAAAAGCGCATATGTGGTGACTCAAGATTCATGCTCTTTGGTTAGAGGTTGGTGATCATAACATTAATTACTTCCAAAAATGTGTTAATCACAAGAATAATTGATACATTATTTTGGAATTGAAGGACCAACACGGTAACAAGAAAAGGGGATTTTTTGACCTTGCAGACTTGGGGATCTCACATTTCAAAGCACTCTTTGCAAAAAAAGAGAATGAATCTATCAAGGACATGTTGCATATATAAGACTCTTCCAACAAATGCATGACCAGGAAGAAAACAAATATTTTTTCAAAGAAATAACACTAGAAGAGCTTTGTCAATTCCTAGACAAATTCAAAAAAGACAAAAGTCTCGACGCAGATGGCTAGACTATAGACTTCTTTAAGGAATTCTTTGATCTAGTGGGAAAGGATGTAGTTCTTGTTTTGGAAGAGATCGGGAAGGTGGGTAAACTTAAAATAGATTTTCACACTACGTTCATGGCCTTGATTCCTAAATTTGATCTTCCTGTTTGTTATGGAACTAACCTCCCTAACCCCTCACGTAGGTAGAATAATATATTTTCCATGTAATAAAGGCCAATAAAAATAAGGCCTGGTAATAAGGAAGAATAAGTCAAATGTAATAATACCTAATAGAAGCTTATGCTTCAAGAAGATGTTCCTCTAGATTAGTCTTTTGGTATATACATTTAGTATAAATAGGAGTCGAGGACATGAGAAGTTTTTTCTTGAGAATTATTGTAATAGAGCGTTGCTTTGTTGGAGCTTTCCTCCTCGAAGATTCAAGTGAAATTGTTTCCTACCAATAAAGGTATTATTTTGGTGTTTTGGTTTCATATATTATGTTGTTCCACTATTATTCTCTACAATATTTATGTTTTCAACTATTATAATAGATCTGGTACCTTACAAGTGGTATCAAAGTACTTTCCTTGGCAGAAAATTGTGTGTTATTTTTTTGCAGGGTAGAGATGTATTCCAATACGTCTTAAAGCTACAAATATATATTGTTAAACACATAAATCCACGGTCGGGGAAGCATACATGCATGAACTACAAGTGGTACTTACGTGAACATTGTTGGCCACCCTTGTAACCCCTGTTGGTACCCCTTCGAGTGGTAGCCCATCAGACGACACTTGTATATGGATCGACCTAGATATCTTGAAGCCCTTCATAGATAAACTGATCGACCACTTGATTTCTATAGTTCCGGCGAGAACTACACTCGAGAAGATACTCTCTAATACCTGGGTAGTTGGGTAGTATGGATAATGGCACGATCTAACCTCCTTAGTTGGTTTCTTGAGATATTGAGTTGAGTACTATTGTTGGACCTTGCACATATATCAAATAGATATAGAATAGAGAAAACCCTTGTCTGTAAAACCATGAATACCCTAACCCTTGGGACAAAAGAAAACACAAAATGGACAATATCTATTGATGTGCAACTTTGCCTCCTTCATCCTGGTTGCAAAATTACTACCAAATTTTTTCCTGTTAAGAATTTGGGCCTTTCCACACTGCAATATTCTTCATATCAGAGTAACCTTCACAGGAGTAAAAAAAAAAGTATTGATCCCGACTGCACCATTATTTGAGCCCTATCCCAATGGATTCCTCTCTTCTCCCTAATTGCAATCATACCTATCATTTTTCAACAACAAAAAAAATTCCATGGACCCAACCCCCTCCTGACCCCCTTATTTGAGACTTACCCCATTGGATTCCCCTCATTTCCCTAATCATTGTGATACCCTTCACACATAACACCTTTTCTGTGTGGTCCCACCTGCCCCTTTCCGATTCCCCCCTTCACAATGGTCCACACCCATAGCCAAGATCTTGAAGCTCGCCTCAATACCTTGTCCTCTAATTTTGCATAGCCCAAAAGGAAATGTGGCAACTCAATGTCAATATTACCACCATCAATAACAAAATGAATTATGAAACAAAAATGGAAACTCTGAAACATGACCTCTCTAACCAAATTGAATCCTTCATTGGCCAGATCTGTGCCAAGTTGAATATTACTTGAGATCTTTCCTCCTCTGACCCACCTTTGGACCCTGAAGGTGAAAATTCCTCGAATTCCTAGAATTTTCAACCCCGTCACTTTCAATGTGACCTATTCCTTCCATGAGTGGATGTGAAAAAATTTGATGGCTCGGATCCCACCGGCTGGGTAACTCAAGTGGAACACTATTTATCTTTGTACGATATTAGGGATGAGTTGACCAAACTACGGCATGGTTTTCTCCATATAGATCAAGAACATTGGAAATGGTGGAAATGGAGAAAAAATGTCATCCAAGGGTATGTGTCTTGGACACAATTTGTTGAAGAGATTTTTGAACACTTTGACGCTAACACCCACCATTTAGGATGTTCAACAAAGTTGAAACAATCTCGTACAATGGAAGAATTTATAGCTTCTTTTGAGCGATTGGCTTTCTACATGGAGGGAATGTCTGATGCTTTTTTCTGAGAATGCTTTATTAGTGGAATCAAATATGATACTTGTTCCCATGTCCTCATGGATTTCCCCTAGATTTGGGCGGAAGATACTAAAAGAAATAAGGAATCATAATAGGTTATCTCTTCTCAAACCAAAAAACCCTCCTTTATTCCTTTCCCTAAATCGGTCACTCCCACTCCTCCTTCCACTCCACTAAAGATTCGGAAATTTACCCAGGTAGAAATGGTTGAACACCAACTCAAGGACCTTTGTTATAATTGTGATGACAAATATTTTCTTGGGCACAAGTGTTCGGAAAAAAAGATTTTTATGGCCATATATGAGGATGTTTATGAAGAAGAGATCAAGGCTCCCCTGTGGCTGAGTCATCTGAACCCACTGACATTATTCTACCCTTAGACACCCTGGAAGTTGAACCAGTCATTTCCCTGAATTCTCTCACTGTCTTCTCCGCTCCCCAAACCCTCAAGCTAATTGGTTACATTAAGCATCAGAAGGTTATCACCCTCGTTGATAGTGGAAATAACCATAATTTTGTTCATCGTTGCATTTCCCAAGAAACTAATTTCTATATTTGAGCAGTCAACAACTTTCAAATCATGATTTCCAATGGTGGGTCCATGAAATGTAGGGGGCGTTGTGAAAATGTGTGTCTTCAAATTGGTCAGTACCACATGAAATCTCATATGTTTTCTATCGACGTGGATGGTTGTGACATTGTGTTGAGTGTCTAATGGTTAAGGACTCTGGGCCCCATTCTCATGGATTTTAAGGAATTAACCATGAAATTCAACTAGGAGGGCCAACAACATAAGTTACAAGGAATCACAGCAGGTTCCCCTGAGATCATCAGTTCCCATCACATGGAAAATCTCCTAAAAAAGGTCATTCTGACATTATTGCACAACTCCATTCCATTCACTCCACTGAGACACCCTTTGTGTCTACTGACCTCCAATCCATCCTCTCCCAACATCAAGCTATTTTTTCAACTTCACGGGTACTTCCTCCATCACGTGGTGTTCATGATCATTCCATTCCTCTCATCTTTGGCAGCCCTCCTCCCAATGTTCGTCCCTGTCGTGATCCCTCTACCCAAAAAAATGAAATTGAGAAAATTGTTCAAGAATTACTCGCTGCAGGAGTTATCCATCCTAGTACTAGCCCCTATTATTATCCTATGGTCATGGTACTTAAGAAATAAGGCTCTTGGCGCATATGTCCTGACTTTCGCACCCTAAACAAACTCACCATCAAAGACAAATTTCCCATTCCTTTCATTGATGATCTCTTGGATGAATTAAGTGGTGCCTAGTTCTTTACTAAAATTGATATCCATTTTGGCTACCACTAGATACGTATGAAAGAGGGAGACAATCCTAAGACTACATTTCAAACTCATGAGGGCCACTATGAGTTCTTGGTCATGCCCTTTGGCTTGTGTAATGCTCCCTCCACTTTCCAAAGCCTTATGAATCATGTATTCCATCATTTTTTCTTAGTTTTATTTGATGATATTCGTGTCTATAGTAAAACCTGGAAAACCCATATTCCTCATGTGGATCGAGTTCTTCATCTACTCTCTCAGCACCAAATTTTCCTCAAACAATCTAAATGTGCTTTTGGAGCCTCGAAAGTCGAGTACTTGGATCATATTGTTGGAAAGGTGAGTGTCAAGGTGGATCCTAAGAAGATTGAAGCTACTCAGTATTTGGCTCACCCTAATACTCTCAAAATCTTGTGTAGTTTTGTGGGTTTAATAGGCTATTATTGTAAGTTTTTTAATAATTATGGAAATATTGTGACGTCTCTCACTGCTCTCCTTAAAAAGAATTATTTCACTTTGACTCCAACAGCTAATCATTCCTTTCATGTCTTGAAGGCGACTATGTGCACCACTCCTGTCTTGACCCTTCCTAACTTTACAAAGACCTTTTTCCTATAATGTGATGTTCTCGGGAGAGGAATTGGAGCATTCCTTATGCAAGATGGTCGGCCTTTGGCCTTTACCAACAAACAATTGTCTAAGCGACATTTGGGCTGATCAATCTATGAAAAGGAAATTTTGTCTATTCTGCATGCTATGGATCTATGGCACCCTTATATATTGGGGCAACACTTCTAAATTAAGACATATCATCAGAGCCTCAAGTATTTTCTGGAGCAATGTCTTTCATCCCCAAAGCAACAAAAATGGGTGACTAAGCTATTTTGATATAATTATGAGATCATTTACAAGAAAGGCAAAGACAATGTGGTTTCTCATGCTCTTTCAATAAAATATGAAGATGAAGTGCCCCTTCTTTCCATCTCCTTCATTGTACCAGATTGCATCCAAGTTGTTCACTAGGAGTGGTTGCAAGATCCCAAAATTTCGCGTCTAATCCAACAATTGCAAATCTAAACAATTCTCCAGTTTCCCCAGGGTACTCTTGGTGCAATGATGAGATTCACTACAAAGTCCATATATATTTAAGTAAACAGTCACAAATTAAATCCACGGTGCTTTCTAACTCCTAAGCTTCATACTACACCCTTAGTTGGGCACTTAGGGTTTACCAAAACCTAAGATAGGTTCAAATGTTCTTTTTTTTGGAATGGTATGAAGCATGAAATTCACACTTTTGTGGCAAAATCTTATGTCTTTCAATGTAACAAGGGAGAAAAGTCAAATCCCCAGACACACTACAATTGATTCCTATTAAAACCTCTATTTGGATAGATATCTCTATGGATTTCATTGTTGGCTTACCTAAATCAGGCAATAAGTCAGTTATTATGGTGGTAGTTGAACTCCTTTCCAAGTATGCTCATTTCAGTGCTCTTCAACACCCATTTACCGCCTCCACCGTGGATCAACTTTTCATGGATCATATCTTCAAGATTCATGGCATGCCTCATTCTATTGTTTCTGAAAGAGATCCCACTTTCACCAACAATTTTTGGCAATAATTGTTTAGGCTATAGGGAACCCAATTGCATCTCATCACAACCTATCATCCCCAAACTGATGGTCAAATTGAAGTTGTCAACAAGTGTTTGGAAACATATTTGAGGTGTTTTTCCTCTCAAAGGAAAAATCAATGGGCTCAATGGTTAACCCTAGATGAATGGTGGTACAACACCTCTTACGATATAGCTACTCACATGACTCCTTTTGAAGTCATATATGAAAAAAATCCACCTTCAATTCTGTCATACATGCCTGATGTCTCGAAGTTCTAAGTGGTTTGTGATGTCTCGTTCCCAAGAGTAGGCCATCATAGAGTGACTTACTAGTCTATGTGTTCTTGTAGACCATAGTCAGGCACAAACAAGGAACAAAAGGGAGAAATAAGGGTGATTTGGTGGCTAAATGATGAATTAATCCAAAAATCATAGGAAAATTAACTTAAGCCTATGTCAACGAAGAATTAGAACGAAAGGGTGTTAAAGGGGGACTTAATTAATTAATTATTCATCTTAGGAGGAAAAGTGCCTAGCTTAAGTGAGGTCAATGGTGAATTAGATCGGGAAGAGTATAAACGGAGGAATTCAACCTAATTCCTCATTATGCATTGTTATGATTTGAGGTTGAGAGTTCCCAAAGGAGGAAGAGATTTGACTTCTACTGTTTTGTGTATTTTTGGAGGAAACGACCACCATTGATAAGTTTCGATGTTGAGATACACACACTAGCCCATCAAAGATACCATCCAATTATTTCACCGTTCTATTCAGGAGTAACCAGTTGCAGTGTTGCACAACTCAGCCAGTGGAGGTGCAAGGTCAGATAGAGGGGTTGTGTATCCGCACGAGATCAGAGCTCGGATTGCAGTTTCCTTCCGACCCAGTTGAGATCCATCTAGGGTGCATAGATTGTGACACTTACCATCATATTCAAACAGTGGAATCCTTTAGACTGCATCATTCATCCATCTAGGGTGAAACTCTTTTGGAAGAACAATTGGGGTTATTATAGACGGAGCATCAGAGTAGATCTAGAAACCCTTCCGACCGAGTTCTGCATTTGTCGAGGTGAACGTTTTGAGTCCTATATCATATGATTCCATTGGTGGAATCATTTAGACACATTCGGATAGCCTAGGAGGTGTGGAGACCCCTAGGGGATGAGATCTGGAGCATCAGAGGGCATATCTTCCATCTAAAAGTCACCAGGATCAGTTTAGAGGCCAAGGCGCTTCTATTGGGATAGTTTCCAACTCATTCCGACAGGTATAGCCTTCTGGATGAGTTTTTTAAGTTGCAACGGTTACCGTGCTTCTCCAGAACCGTCAATTTTGTCGATCTATCCATGCATGCATCATATCTTCCTTCATATTCTGATCAAGGATATTTTATGTTATTTTCTTGTATTCCAGTGACGATCCATGAGATCTAATTGATGATTATCTTCTACATTTTCAATATTTCGTTGTATTTCCATGATTGAATATCATAATACATATTATTGGGTGGTTGATGTTCATTATTTCTGCATGCATCATATATATGATTGTTTAAAACATAATGTATAACATGCACATGCAAAAAACACAAAAATTCTCAAGCACATAACTAAAATGCATCCACAAACCCCCAGAGTATCAGATATGAAGATACAACACATCCAGAAACCCCCAGAGTATCAGATATGTGAGTCAGAACACTAGATCCGTAGTAGATATCCAGATCAGTTGGATCAGGGATATTTCAATGGTATCAGAGCTTTAGTCCTACCAGCCTGTGACTAAAGACAATGAGTACCACAGAAGACCCAGATGGTCATGAGCACGTAGGTGACGAATATGTCACTTACAACGGGTGCAAGGAAAGAAGGCCTAGGCTTGAATTTCCTCCTTTCCCTCCCAGTTCAGAGGAAGAGGAAGAGGCACACAGAGAAGTAGAGAAAAGAGCAGAGTGTGAGGCTAAGCGCAAGGCAGAGAGGATTCTAGGAGACAAATATGAGTGACCAGAGGGAAGTGGTAAGGCCCCCATGGAACTAGAGGCAACCTTCATGCAAGTTATCAGTGATATGTTAGCTATTCAGCAGACCATGCCTCAGTCCTTGGCTCAGGTGGCTGATAGATTGGGTATGGTGGGAATATCGAGCACACAAGCCCCACATGAAACATAGGGGAACTCAGGGGTAGGCATTAGACCCCAGTCACCCACTCGCACATACACCTCTGCGAGTAGGATATCCTGACCTTTGCTTCTCAGTTTCTAGAGGTAACCCCTGGTAGAAGCACAGATGATGATAGCACAAAGACCTCCCACTCATGCATAGGACACTGCAGAGTATCAGAGGGAGTATGCAGCGTTGGGCCATGACTTCCATCAGGACATGACTGTAGTGTCCCCAAGGCCGAGCCCCGTTACAGATCATGTTTTATGCAAAGAATTGTAAATGTGTTCTATAGGATGGCGAGCCGAGTTTTGTATAAGTTGTAGGCTTATGTGTTTTGTTAGGCCAGGGAGCCTAAGTGTTGAAGGCCAGGAGCCTGTTGATGTACTTGTATGTATGCAGATCAATTAATAAAATATAAACACTGCCAATGCAAACCAACCACGATGAATGAGTGATGGGGAATTGAGTGTCCACAGAGTGGGCAAGGAACTAGGGGCTGGAAGGTGGGAAAGGGGCTGAGTGATGAGCTTAGGGGCTTAAGCCTGGGAAATAATATTTTAATATTATTTTAAAAAGAGACATGTGCATTTCTGTTTATCCTAAGTTCCTAGCAAGGGAGGGAACATGCAAAGGGGATGCACGCTGTGGTACGCATGCAGTTCCCAGGGTGACAAGTGTTAACCCTGGTGCATGCAAATATAATCGTCAAGATGAACCACAGGAGGGACAACTTCTCCATTCTAACCCGAACCTCTGAGCGTGGAACCGGTACGCCATCTGCCAGAATACCCTAGTTTATCTCTGAAAGGAGAAAAGCTTGTGTTTGCCCAGAAGAAACCGTGTACACTCTGTCTAGAGCGGTGAGTCTGTGTCTGTTCTTGGTAAACCTGGGAGTGCATTTCCTGAACCAGAACCCTGTGTTGAACTCGAGTGGAAGAATCCTTGGTTGTTGGGGAAAAGCTGAGCTAGCCTGTGCGTGGAGCCTCTATTCTGAAATCCTATCCGTGAGATCATCCTGTGACTGTTGAACCGTTTTGGGAAGCCTTTGTCTGTGTTCCCCGTGGGTTGTTGTGACCATGCAGTACTAGATTGTGTGAGGCTTGTTGGCCTATGAGCGACTCCTCCAGGTGAGAGAGTGTGCAGAGGGAGAAGAGAACTCCTGGAAGGAACCCTGTAGCTGCCATAGAGCCCGGAGACTTCCGGTCCAGTCTGTTCCTGTAACCCAAGGTAAGGGATACTGGCAGCCGAAGGAATGTCTAGGTGACAGAGAAGGTGCACTCTCCTGGGGTGGAACAGGCATGTGGGGAATGAGGGTCTGTGGGAAGTGAGCGTGGGAGATTCCTGGGAGAGATTTCTTCCTGTGGATGTGTATGTGTTATCTTCCCTGTAACCTCAGCCTAGCCTAGGATTCCTTGCCTTGGGGTGGAGCTCGGTCCCAGCTCGGGGGTGACCTACTGTTGATTTGATGAACAATGTGGTCTAAAGCTGGGAGGTTCGTGGAAGGCCTGCACTTGGTTGGTGATTTCTACAACTGCTAAAAGATAAGTATTCCGAATTATGCTTTGATCATGTTTTGGCATGACTGTGTTGTTTATGTATCATGTTTTCCACTGTGTAAATGAATTAATGTTGAATGATATGGCTTGTTTAATTATAGCAGTACCCATATATTTTACTCTGAGTTTTAGGTGTGTTTAATTGTGTTAAATTCATTTGCTTATAATTCCAGTATGAATTATGTAAATTCCATGTACAGAATGGGAACTGAGAGGCTTGGAAACCTGCGTAGTGAAAGGGTACACTATAAAGTGGTATCAGAGCCAAGGTTTCGACACTGAGCCTAGATGGGCCAGTGGAGCAGTCTTTGGACTGAGAATGCGAGGGGAAATTGAGTCGGGAGGACCAATTTTAGACCCTGGTTTGCTCCAAAGCGTCAAGGAGATACTTGACGAGTTTTGAAGCTCAGGAGGTTTAGCAATGCTGTGAAACCACAGCCAGCATGGTCTATGGCCACGGGAAGAACAGGTCTTTACACCAATGGTGTTATAACTGTAGGATCTATTCGGGAGGGAAGGCGAACCCTTGTAACCGTCAGATCTGGACAATGTACACAAGGTTTAAAGCCTTTGGATATTGCACAGGAGTTTAAACTCGAGAGGATCGTGAGTTGTAGGATCACGGTGGGATTACCCGTCAACCGTTTGAGTTGACAGAAGTTGTGCAAGATTTAAGTCCTCATGGGTAGAGGAGAAGTCCCGGAGAGGCATTGGGATATTAGAGTCATCGGGGTTTTAATAAGGCAGAGAATCGAGACCTTGTGATTCTCGAAATCCTGAGGAGGGATCATAGCCATAGGATTCCAAGAAGGACACGTGTCAGAATCCTGGAGAGAGTCGGAAATCGGAGAATCGGAGTTCTCGAGCACATAGAGATCTCGTTACACGGAATCGCGATCCACGATTTCACGAAAAGATCTGGACCATTCATATTATGGGACACGTGGCAGAGATCTGACATTGGGGAAGTCCCGACAAGGAGTAAGTCCATCGGAGTTTGAAGTTCATCGGGAAATCGAGAACCCCAGTGACAAGTGATTCATACACTTTGAAACTCCGAACCCCGAAACCCCGACGAGAGTTTTGAGTACGATCACGGGGTAGAGGTCACATGGACCTAGGCTTAACTGCGAATTGTTAAAGAAAAAGGCGCGTCGGCATATCGAGAATCGGGATATCGGAGATCCCGGAAGCAAAGGTTTCGTGCATTGGGAAAATCGCGATACGCGATTTCCCGATAAGGCCTAGGAGCATGGGGCCACACCGATTGTCAGGAGGACAGGTGGCAGATTCTTAGCGATAGTCGAAAGGACCATTGATAGGTCAATGACTGGGACCCATCGGAGGATCGGGAATCGGAGAATCGCAAGTCAGAAGGGTGCGTGCACATTGACGTCGCAAATCCCGAAATCCTAATGGACAACTAGATGGTTGCGGTCTTATGGTACGTGGTCACATGGACCTCAGCATAGCCGAGGGAGCTAAGGTCAAATCTCATCGGGAAATCAGGGATTCCGTTGTCAAGAATTTTGGCACATTTTGATTCGTGAAACCCCGAACCCAGATAAGGGAAAAGACCGGGGTCATGAGTCAGCGGTCACATGGTGTAGAGCCATAGCAGGGGCTAACGTGTAAAGATAGCACATCGGGAAATCGGGAAATCGGGGATTCAACCCACCAGAGCATTGCCAGTTTCAAAACCCGATAGAGGTAACCCCGATAGAAGGAAGGGAGACCTCAAAGGGTTTCCTGTGGAAGGAAAATTTCTTGATAGGAAATAGGAGAATTTCAAGAAACCCGAAAAACATAGAGCCAGACAGAGCTCAGAAAACTTGTGTAGTTGAAATGTCTTTCGTTCTTGTTCGTATTAGTTATAAACATTGTGGATTATTCATGGAATTTAATGGCCTGACAATTTTGAATTGGATTGCACAGTGTGTGTTCAGAATACAACAGAGGCCAAAACTCCAGTTAATCAACGCCGAGTATGAAGTGGGGAAGAGTGCAAATTACCCCTGAAATAGAAGACGAATGGGAAGGAAAGGATGTTAACCTAGGAGTCGAAGGATCGAACTCTAATGGGCATGGAAAGGAGATGGATAAGGAAGGACATATAATGAAAATCCTTGATGGATTGCAAAGAGAGGCCAAGGAGCGTCGAGCTGATAGCCGAAAGCTCATGAAAGTCAAGGATCGGCAAGGGAAATTAAACTTAAAATTCTTCCAGAGTCTAGAAAGAATAGAGAAGAAACTTGAGAAGGGAAGAGACTCAAGTACGACAGAGAGTCGTAGATACCATGGGAGAAGAAGCAGATCGAGGAGTGGTAGCTGACATCACAGTTGCTCCCAAAAGCATTCAGACAGGGAGACACACAGTAGTTCGAGCCCGTCCCCTACCAGAAAACATCGGAAATCTGGAAGGGAGGAATTGAAAGGAGAGATGAACAAGATTAAGCCTCCAACATTCGATGGAGAACATAAGAAGGAGGAAGATGTTGAGACCTGGTTTCTTGGCATGAAGAAATACTTTCAACTGCAGAATTATTCTGCTCATGCAGAAGGAAGAATTGCAATGTACCAACTGAAAGGAAAAGCATCCATGTGGTGGGATCAGTTTGTGCAGGTGCAGCACATCAGAGAGAAAGAGGTCACTTGGAAGGAATTCAAGAGGTATTTCGAGAAGAAATACCTGACTAAAAGATACTACGATATAAAGATGAAGAATTTCTTCGAACACAAGTTGGGCAGTATGACCATGGATGAGTATGAACGAAGTTTTATGGAACTGCTGAAGTATGTTCCATTTATTAAAGACGAGGTTGTTAAAATTCAGAGGTATCTGAGTGGACTGCCACTTTCTATTGGTGACAAAATTTAATATGATGATCCTAAGACCATGGAAGAAACCAAAAGAAGGGCGAAATGCCTATACGAACAGTAGAGAGAAAGGCCTACATTTCGGAAGGCTTGGGATGACCAGAAGAGGTTTAAGAAAGAACAAAGGTAGAAGGGAAGCAAGCCTTCCTTTTTCAGAAACAGTCCTTGGGGATAGTCATCTTTTAAAGAGCCCAGGAAAGTTGAAGGGAGTGAACAGATGCCAAGGCCTCCACCCATGGAGTGTTGGGGTTGTAAAGGGAACCATAGGTACAGAGACTGCCCCCACAGAAAAGACAAAGCAAGAACTATCCATGTTGTTCAGCAAGCTGAAACAGTGGAGGATATGGGCAACAAAATGCCGAGGATCTTAGCAGCCCTCGAAAACAAGCAAGTAGAATTTCAATCACACATGATTGAAGTGGAAGGTATGATCAGCAACTGATCACTTGTTATTTTGATTGATTCAGGGGCTAGCCATAGTTATGTATATCCTAGGGTGGTGGAAAGTTTGCATATAATGAAGAGAAAACATGAGAAGTCTTCGTTAGTGCAGTTAGCCACAGGGACCAAGAGGAAGGTCACTGAATTGGTTAAGTCATGTTCAGTGGACATGAAAGGAATGAGCACTAAGGATGAATTGAACATTCTACCTTTAGGCTCATATGATTGCTTAATTGGGATGGATTGGTTGGACCAGCACCATGCCCTTCTGGATTGTCGAAACAAGAGGTTCACATGTCTGAATGAAGAGGGAAAGTAGGTAACAATCCAAGGAATTCCCAGAGCTGTGGCTGTTAGAGAAATCTCAGCCATGCAGCTGAAGAAATGTTACCAGAAAGGCTGTCAAGTATTTGCAGCCTGGGTGGAAGAAGTATTCCAAAATGTGGTCTCGAATCTGGAAGACCACGGGGCACTCAAAGAGTTTGAGGACGTGTTTCAAGAGGTGCCTGGACTACCTCCGAAGAGGGACATCGATTTTTCTATAAATCTGATGCCTGGAGCAGCTCCAATTTCGAAAGATCCTTATAGGATGAGCACACCAGAGCTGAAAGAGTTGCAACTGCAGCTCGAAGAGCTATTAAAGAAAGGCTACATTCATCCCAGCGTGTCACCGTGGGGATCCCCCGTCCTATTTGTGAAGAAGAAAGATGGGATGATGAGGTTGTGCATTGACTTTAGACAGTTGAATAAAGTCACTGTCAAGAACAAGTATCCGCTGCCAAGGATTGATGATCTTTTTGATCGGTTAAAGGATGCGAAAGTATTTTCGAAAATAGATATTCAATCTGGATATCATCAAGTGAGGATAAAAGATGAAGACATCAGCAAGACTGCCTTCAGAACAAGGTACTATCATTATGAGTTTATAGTGGTGCCGTTTGGATTGTCCAACGCGCCTGTTGTCTTCATGTGCTTAATGAATGGAGTGTTCAGAAATTATCTGGACAAGTTTGTCATAGTCTTCTTGGACGATATCTTGGTGTATTCCAAGACAGAGGAAGAACATGAACAACACTTGTGAATGGTGTTGCAGGTGTTGAGAGAACACCAGCTGTATGCAAAACTGAGCAAGTGCTCATTTTACCAAAAGCAGATCCATTATCTGGGACACATTATTTCTGAAGAGGGATCGTTGTGGATCCTGAGAAGGTACAAGCCATTCGAGAGTGGCCAGCGCCAAGAAATGTGACAGAATTTAGATCCTTTATGGGTATGGCAGGTTATTATAGGAGGTTCATAGCCGGATTTTCAAGGATAGCTCATGCTATCACTTCCTTGCAAAGGAAGGAGAAGAAGTTCCAGTGGACTAAATAATGTGAGAGCAGCTTCCTGCAATTGAAGCAGTTGCTCACTAGTGCACCGATCCTAAAGATTGCTGATCCAAGTAAGGATTATGTAGTGTGCACGTATGCATGTAAGGAAGGGCTGGGAGGAGTTCTCAGCCAAGAAGGATTTGTAGTTTGATATGAATCCCGAAAGCTGAAAGCGCATGAAAACAATTATGCCACTCATGATTTAGAGCTGGCAGCAGTTGTCCATGCCTTGAGGAAATGGAGACATTACCTCATCGGCAAGAAATTCGAGTTGAGAATAGACCATAACGGTCTGAAGTATTTATTTGATCAGCCAACTTTAAATGCCAGGAAAATCAGATGGCTGGAATTTCTGTGCGAATATGACTTTGATATCAGGCATATCAAAGGGAAGGACAATAAAGTGGCTGATGCGCTCAGCAGAAAAGTGCATGAATTACATGCTACAGCCATTAGCATGTACAGAACTGAGTTGAAAGATAGAATTCTTGAAGCTGCAAATGTTGATTTGCAGTACAAAAGACTGGTAGCAAAGCTACAGCAGCATGAGAAACCACAAACCGAGGAAGGTTATACCTTAGGAACTGATAGTTTACTTCTGCATAAAAACAGAGTGTATGTACCTAATGATAGAGAATTGAAGTTGGCAATTCTAAAAGAAATGCATAATGTGACTTATGCTGGTCATGCTAGATATCAGAAGACTGTGGCAGCAGTCAAAAGCCATTATTTTTGGCCGGGGTTGAAGAGGGAAATTGTTGAATACATCGCCAGATGTATGGAATGCTAGAAGTTCAAGGCTGAGCACAGACACCCAGCAGGGTTGTTGCAGCCTTTACCTATTCCTGAGTGGAAATGGGATGTGGTAACAATGGATTTTATCACAGGATTGCCCAAAACAAGCAAGCAACATGATTCAATCATGGTGGTGGTGGACAAGATTACTAAAGCTGCCCATTTTATTCCACTGAAAACCACCCATAGAGCAGCAGATGTTGCTGATATATTTTTAAAAGAAGTTGCACTCTTGCATGGAATTCCTAAGACATTCGTGTCTGATAGAGACCCGAAATTCACTTCAAATTTCTGGAAGGGACTGTTCAAAGGGTTCGGAACGAATCTGAACTTTAGTATAGAATATCATCCTGAGTCTGATGGACATACAGAGAGAGTAAATAGAGTAATAGAATACATGTTGAGAATGTATGTGATGGATAAACCATCAAGGTGGGAAGACTACCTGCATCTGGTAGAATTCGCTTACAATAATGGGTACCATGCATCTCTGAAGATGAGCCCATTTGAAGCACTTTATGGAAGAAAGTGCAACACTCTAGTGAGCTGGGATAATCCAGCTGACAGAGTAGTAGTTGGACCTGAACTACTCAAAGAGATGGAAGATGAGATGATCAAAATCAAACAGAATTTGAAAGCTGCACAGGACAGGCAGAAAAGTTACGCTAATAGTAACAGAACCCATAAAGAATTTAAAGTGGGTGACCATGTTTTCCTGAAAGTGAAAGCTAACAGGAGTTCCCTGAAATTAGGAAATTGCGTCAAGTTGGCAGCAAGATTTTGTGGGCCATTTGAGATCATGGAAAGGATTGGGCCAGTGGCATACATGCTTGCATTACCTACATCTATGACTGTACATAATTTGTTTCATGTTTCACTGCTTAATAAATATGTACCTGATGCTAATTATGTTATCGATTGGACTGTGATTCAGGTGGAACCAGAAAATGTCCTGCAAGTGCATCCTGTGCGCATATTGGACAGGAAAAACAAGCAGCTCCGGAATCGAGCTATAGGGCTTGTAAAGGTCCAGTGGACCTGGTACGGTCCTGAGGACGTGACATGGGAGCATGAAGAAGTTATGCGGGTAGAGTACCCGCATCTTTTTTAAAATTTTGAAAGACTTACAAAGGAAGTGTAAGTTGCACTGAGGACAGTGCAAAAATAAGGGGAGGGGGATTGTAGTGTCCCCAAGGCCGAGCCCCGTTACAGATCATGTTTTATGCAAAGAATTGTAAATGTGTTCTATAGGCTGGTGAGCCAAGTTTTGTATAAGTTGTAGGCTTATGTGTTTTGTTAGGCCAGGGAGCCTAAGTGTTGAAGGCCAGGAGCCTGTTGATGTACTTGTATGTATGTAGATCAATTAATAAAATATAAACACCGCCAGTGCAGACCGACCACGATGAATGAGTGATGGGGAACTAAGCGTCCACAGAGTGGGCAAGGAACTAGGGGCTGGAAGGTGGGAAAGGGGTTGAGTGATGAGCCTAGGGGCTAAGCCTAGGGGATTAAGCCTGGGAAATAATATTTTAATATTATTTTAAAAAGAGACAAGTGCATTTCTGTTTATCCTAAGTTCCTGGCAAGGGAGGGAATGTGCAAAGGGGATGCACGTTGTGGTACGCATGCAGTTCCCAGGGTGACAAGTGTCAACCCTGGTGCATGCAAATATAATCGCCGAGTTGAACCACAGGAGGGACAGCTTCTCCATTCTGACCGAACCTCTGAGCATGGAACCGGTACGCCATCTGCCAGAATACCCTGGTTTATCTCTGAAAGTCGAAAATCCTATGTTTGCCTGGAAGAAACCGTGTACACCCTGTCCAGAGCGGTGAGTCTGTGTCTGTTCTTGGTAAACCTGGGAGCACATTTCCTGAACCGGAACCCTGTGTTGAACTTGAGTGGAAGAATCCTTGGTTGTTGGGGAAAAGCTGAGCTAGCCTGTGCGTGGAGACTCTGTTCCGAAATCCTGTCTGTGAGATCATCCTGTGACTGCTGAACCATTTTGGGAAGCCTTTGTCTGTGTTCCCCGTGGGTTGTTGTGACCATGCAGTAGTGGATTGCGTGAGGCTTGTTGGCCTATGAACGACTCCTCCAGGTGAGAGAGTGCGCAGAGGGAGAAGAGAACTCCTGGAAGGAACCCTGTAGCTGCCATAGAGCTTGAAGACTTCTGGTCTGGTCTGTTCCTGTAACCCAAGGTAAGGGAGACTGGCAGCCGAAGGACTGTCTAGGTGACAGAGAAGGTGCACTCTCCTGGGGTGGAACAGGCATGTGGGGAATGAGGGTCTGTGGGCAGTGAGTGTGGGAGATTCCTGGGAGAGATTTCTTCCTGGTGGATGTGTATGTGCTATCTTCCCTGTAACCTCAGCCTAGCCTAGGATTCCTTGCCTTGGGGTGGAGCTTGGTCCCAGCTCGGGGGTGACCTACTGTTGAGTTTATGAACAGTGTGGTCTAAGGCTGGGAGGTTCGTGGAAGGCCTGCACTTGGTTGGTGATTTCTACAACCGCTAAAAGATAAGTATTCTGAATTATGCTTTGATCATGTTTTGGCATGACTGTGTTGTTTATGTATCATGTTTTCCACTGTGTAAATGAATTAATGTTGAATGCTATGGCTTGTTTAATTATAGCAGTACCCATATATTTTACTCTGAGTTTTAGGTGTGTTTAATTGTGTTAAATGCATTTGCTTATAATTCCAGTATGAATTATGTAAATTCCATGTACAGAATGGGAACTGAGAGGCTTGGAAACCTGGGTAGTGAAAGGGTACACTAAAATGACCCTAGTTGAGTATTGTGGACTCAAACTCATGAATCACCCCAAAGAGCCACAGAGAGGAGGGTCGCAACAATAGTAGGGGAAAACCATTGATTTCATCTGAAAAGTTGGTAAAATAACCATATCTTCTTTCAATGGATCATCCAAATGCACAGCTAGAGCTTGGGTACAGAAGCTAGACACCTACTACAAGCTCAACCAAATGATCGAGACAGAGGCCATCAGTTTCATTACCTTACACTTGGAGGGTGAGGCACATGAGTGGTGGTATAATGGATTGGTGACATTGGGCCACAGTCGCATCACCTCCTATAGAGTGTTCATCAAGAGACTCATGGACATATTTGACAGGAGGGATCCAGAGATCCATTTCAGAGATCTAGACTAGTTGAGACAAACTGGCACAGTAGAGGAATTCACCTCAGAGTTTCAGCGGGTAGCAATGGCAGTGACAGTTATATTTGAGCCTTGGTTGATCGTGTTATTCACAGAAGGGCTCACAGAACCCTTGAGAGGATGGGTGAAGGCATATTGGCCTCACACCTTGCATAATTCCATCCTACGCACTAGATATTTGGTGGACTCCGTGCCAAAAACTAAACCCTTTACCAAACCCTTTTTACCACAGAGAGATAAGGACCAAAAGAATCCTCAAAGGGAATGGAAGGGTAAGCCCAAGTTGGATGATGACATGAGACGGGAGTTTATGAGGAAGAAGATTTGATTCTCTCGCAGAGACCCTTGGGTCCCAGGGCATAGATGCATGGGAAAGGGACAGATCCACTACATTGAAATGGAATCATTCAGTGAGGAGGAGGATGAGAATATCATAGCATGGAAAGACAATGATTCATAGGATGAGACCACTCATGAGCCATAGAAGCAGTCGAATAAACCTCAGATACCTGCAGGGGCACAACCCAAGGAGGAGACAAAACCTCATAGAGAGGTGAAAGGGGGAACCATAGAAACCTTTTCAGGAGTATCCAGGTACAACACTCTTAGGCTCAAGGGCCTTGTACAGGGGCAGTGCATGAGTGCTTTAGTTGATGGTGGGGCCACCCACAACTTCATATATGTGTCCTTAGTATCCAGGAGGGGGTTACGCACTGAGGATTTTGAGGAATTCCACGTAGGCATATGGATACACGATGACATGTTTGGACATGATACTGGACCTAGAGATCAAACTAGGAAACTACACCTTGACAAACACTTTCTATGTAGTTGACCTGTCAGATACAGATGCAGTATTGGGGGTACAGTGGTTATATTCATTAGGGGAGATTGGGTTCAACTATCAGACATTGACCATGAGCTTCAGAAACGTTAGTGGATCGAGAGTGGTACTGAGAGGCATGTCTACAGGAGCACCATGAGAAGTATTGACAAAACAGATGGAGAGGATCTTCCATCACGGTGATATGGCCTATGCAACAGAGTGTTTAATAACCACATGAAAGCATTCAGAGGGTAGAGAACAGCTCCATCGACAGATCAGAGAGTTTCTGAGCCAGTATGAGCTAGCGTTTAGGTCGATACCACCAAGGAGACAACCATATAAAGGATTTGAGCACACGATCGAGTTGGAGGTAGGGGATACACCAATGATCACTACGACTTATAGGCATCCCAAGAGGTTCAAGGACGAGATTGAGAAAGAAATCAAAGAGTTTCTTGCAATGGGGCACATTAGACCCAACACGAGTCCTTTTGCCTCTTCAGTCATTCTAGTACTGAAGAAGGATGGCACATTGTGGATGTGCATTGATTAGAGATCTCTCAACAAGAAAACGATAAAGAATAGGTACCCCATTCTGCACATAGATGAGTTGATGGATGAGTTGCATGGGGAAGTTTTCTTCACCAAGAACGATCTGCAATCCGAGTATCATCAAATCAGCATCAGGGAGAAGGACATAGAGAAGACTGCATTCAGATTCCACTTCAAACATTTCGAGTTCTTGGTCATTCCATTTGGGTTGACTAATGCACCAACTAATTTCCTGTCTTGCATGAACCACATCTTCATAGGAAAGTTGAGGAAATACCTTTTGGTAGTCTTGGATGATATATTGATATACATCAAGATGTGGGATGAACATTTGGCACATTTGGAGGAGGTCTTGAGAATTATGCAAGCATAGTCATTATATGCCAAGGAATCCAAATGTGAGTTTGGCATGAGAGAACTATTGTAATTGGGGCATATCATTAGTGAGCAGGGAGTACAGGTTCATCAGGAGAAGATCAGGTCCATTCTGGATTGGCCAACATCCAAGAACCTCACCGAGTTGAAGGGATTCTTTGGGTTATGTAGTTACTACAAGCGATTCATCAAGGGATTTTCATAGTTGGGATAACCACTCACAGATTTGACCAAGAAGGGTTATTTTAATTGGACAGAGGATTCATAACAAACATTTGAAAAAATTAAGGGCATTATGAGCACATTCCTTGTTCTATCCCTTCTAGACTTCTCGCAGTCATTTGTCTTAAAGTGCGACGCATTAGGGGTGCGGATTGGAGCAATTTTGATGTAGGGGGGTCACCCCATTGTGTTTGAGAGCATAAATAACAATGAGTCAGAGAGAATCTATCCTATTTACGACAAGGAAATGCTAGTGATCAAGCATTCCATAACCAAATTCAGGCAATATCTAGTAGGCAACAGATTTGTAGTGAAGATTGATCATAACAGTCTCAAGTATTTCCTAGATTAGAAAGAACTCAGTGATAGACAACAGAAGTGGGTCTCAAAGATCCAAGCCTTTGACTTTGACATTGAGTATGTTAATGGAAAAAGGAATATCCTAGCATATGCCTTGTCCACGAGGCTAGTAGGATGTTCGATGATGGACATTTGTACAGATTGGAAAGCTCATTTGTTGTTGGAGTACTCCAAAAACAAATTTTCTTGTGAGGTGATGGATGGACATGTGGTTGATGATAGATATCAGGTTCTTAATGACGACATTTTCTACAAGGACCGGATCTACTTGGTTCCAAAATCTACCTTGAAGGGGAAAATTCTGAAGGTGTGTCATGATTCGCCTACATCAGGGCATCAGAGGTACTTCAAAACATATAGGTAGATCAAGGAGATATTCTCATGGAAGGGTCTCAAGGATTATGTGTTGAAACACATCTGGGAGTGCACGACTTGTTGGCAGAACAAGTCCGAGCAGACACACCCCGCAGGGTTGCTACAACCTCTACCCATTCCAGAGTAGAAATGGGAGAGAATTTCTATGGATTTCATTACAGGCCTTCCTCAAGTGTAGGGAAGGGACTGGATATTTGTGGTGGTTGATAGGCTGACCAAATTTTCACCTTTCATTTCCATACCCATGGACTACAAGGCCATACAAGTAGAAGAGTTGTTTTTTAGGGAGGTATTTTGGTTGCATGGTTTGCCCAGGTAGATAGTCAGTGATAGAGATGGGAACTTCATCAACGCATTTTGGTAGGATCTTTTCAGGTTGAAAGGCACAGAGCTAACTACGAGTACCAGCTACAACCCACAGACAGATGAACAGACAAAGATTGTCAACAAATGGGTGGAGGGGTATCTAAGGAACTATGTGGGAGGGCAACAACGCACATGGGTGAGATGGTTACACATGGATGAGTATTGCTACAACACAAATTACCATATGTCTATCAGGATGTCACCATTCATGGCATTGTATGGATACAATGCACCCTCCTTTGTGGAGACTATGTTTGGGGACGACAGGGTCATGGGGGCCAAAGACTGGGTGGAGGAGAGTTAGAGGATTCTGTAGGCAGTGAGGGGGAACTTGTAGATGGATCAGAACCAACAGAAGATCTATGAAGAATGACACAGAGTCGAGCCCGGTTTTGAGGTAGGGTATTTGGTTTTTATGCGATTACAACCATACAGACAGTCCTCCTTGAAGAGAAGCGGAAGCTAAATTTTTATGGGCCAGACAAAGTCATCAAGAGGATAGGCGAGGTGGCATACGAGATAGAGCTACCAGAGGGTAGCAATATTCATAACGTATTTCATGTCTCTTGCTTTAAAAAGGCCATGGGACAACAGATTAGTATTTCAAAGGAGCTGCCACCCTTGGATGATGAGGGCCAGTTGGAGCTAGTGCCAGAGGAGGTACTAGAGAAAAGAGAGCGCAGGTTGAGGATTAGGGTCGTCAAGGAGTCTTGTTTAGATGGAGGGGTCTTCCAGTGGAGGATTCCACATGGGAGGGAGAGCATATTTTTCAACACCGAGGATTGATGTTGCTTGAGGACAAGCAATCTTGGGAAGCCAAGACTGTGATGTCCCGTTCCCAAGAGCAAGCCAACAGGAAGTGACTTAGTAGTCTATGTGTTCCCATAGACTATAATCAGGCACAAACATGGAACAAAAGGGAGAAATAAGGGTGATTTGTGGCTAAATGATGAATTAAGCCAAAAAGCATAGGAAAAGTCACTTAAGCCTAAGTCAACGAAGAATTAGAATGAAAAGGTGCTAAAGGAGGTCTTAATTAATTAATTATTCACCTTAGGAGGAAAAACGCCTAGCTTAAGTGAGGTCAATGGTGAATTAGATCGGGAAGAGTATAAAGGGAGGAATTCGACCTAATTCCTCATTATGTGTTGCTATGATTTGATGTTGAGATTTCCCAGAGGAGGAAGAGATTCGACTTATAATTTTTTGTGGATTTCTAGAGGAAACGACCACCATTGATAGGTTTCGGTGTTGAGAGACACACCCTAGACCATCATAGATACCATCCAGGTATTTCACCGTGCTATTCTGGAGTATCTAGTTGCAGTGTTGCACAACTCAACTAGTGAGGGCGCAAGGTCAGATAGAGGGGTTGTGTAGATGCACGAGATGATAGCTCGGATTGTAGTTTCCTTCTGACCCAATTGAGATCCAACTAGGGCACATAGATTGTGACACTTCCCATCAGATTCAGACGGTGGAATCCTTCAGAGCGCATCATTCAAACATATAGGGCACAACTCTTTTGGAAGGACAGTTGGGGTTATAGACATAGCATCAAAGTAGATCTGGGGAAACCCTTCCGACCTAGTTCCACATTTTTTGAGGCAAACATTTTGAGTCCTATATCAGCCAATTCTATTGGTGGAATCATTTAGATGCATCCAGAGAGCCAAGGAGGTGTGTAAACCCCCAGGGGATGAGATACAGAGCATCAGAGGATAAATATTCCATCTGAAAGTCACCAGGATCATTCTAGAGGCCAAGGCACTTCTATTGGGACAATTTCCAGCTCATTCTGACGAGTATAGCCTTTCGAATGAGTTTTCCAGTATGTAGCGATTATCGTGCTTCTCTGGAACTATTGATTTTGTCGATCTGTCTATGCATACATCAGATTTGCCTTCATCTTCTGATCATTACCATTTTATGTTATTTTCTTGTATTCTAGTGACAATCCATGAGATCTAACTGGTGACTATATTTTACATTTTCAGTATTTCATTGTATTTCCATGCTTGAATCTCATAATACATATTACTGGTTGGTTGATGTTCATTATTTATGAATGCATCATATATATGATTGTTTAAACCATAATGTATAACATGCACATGCAACAACCACAAAATATCTCAAGCACATAACTAAAACGCATCCAGAAACCCCCAGAGTATCAGATCTGAAGATAAAACGCATCTAGAAACCCCCAGAGTATCATATCTATGAGTCATAACACTAGATTTGTAGTAGATATCCAGATCAACTGGATCAGGGATATTTCATGGTTGACCAAACTCTTATAGTTCGAGAGGATATTCTTCTTACCCTCAAAGAGAACTTGGTCATAGCTCAGAATTGCATGAGGCAACAAGGAGATCAAGGTCGCTCGTAGCGTCAATTTGTTAAAGGGGACCAGATGTTTCTTCGATTGCATCCTTATAAGAAGAATTCACTCAAGGATAATCATTATCATAAAATAGAGCCTAAATTTAATGGTCCTTATACAGTTCTCAAGCATGTGGGAAAGGTGGCCTATTAGTTATCTTTGCCCAGTCATTCTGAGATCCACCCTGTTTTTCATGTCTCCTTCTTAAAGAAGGTTATTGGAACTGAGTGCCAAACTCAAAACAATCTTCCTGATTTGGATGAAGAATTCTCCATCTGGTTGCAGCCACAATCTATCTTGGACCATCTTGAGTCTCGTCTCCATCAATGCACCATCAAAGAAGTGTTAGTGTAGTGGAAAGACACAACTCCAGTAGATGCAACCTAGGAGCCAGCTACCATTTTGCAACAATTTCCTCATCTCAATCCTTGAGGACAAACCTACTTTTTAAGGGGGAGGCCATATTAGGGACCTAACCTCCCTAACCCCTCACATAGGTAGAATAATATATTTTCCATGCAATAAAGGCCAATATTAATAAGGCCTATTAATAAGGAAAAATAAGTCAAATGTAAGAAGACATAATTAAAGCTTCTTCTTCTAGAAGATCTTCCTCTAGATTTTTATTTTGTTAGATAGATTTAGTGTAAATAGGATTTGAGGGAATGAGAAGTTTTTTCTTGAGAATTATTGTAATAGAGCGTTGCTCTACTGGAGCTTACCCCCTCGAAGTGTCAAGTAAACATTGTTTTCTATCAATAAAGGTATTATTTTGGTGTCGTGGTTTCATCTATTGTGTTGTTCTACTGTTATTCTCTACAATATTTATGTTTTTATCTATTATAATAGATCTAGTACCTTACATTGTCTCCTTTGATGACTTTTGTCCCATCTCTCTTTGTAATATCCTTTATAAAATCCATTCTAAACTCATTGCCTTATGTTTGAATCCCTTCCTATCCAACTACATTTCCCCTAAGCAATTTGGCTTCCTCAAAGATGGTCACTTAATACATGAGGCCATTGGCATAGTGTATAAGGAATGGTTTCACTCCATTAAAACCAAAAACAAAGATGTTTTGGTCTTCAACATTGACCTTTTAAAAGAATTTGATAGGTTTTCCTGGTTATTTCTCATACTATTGTTACTGTAGATCGACCTAGACCATCATTTTTTAAGTGGATAATGGCGGCTATCACTACTGCTTCTTTTTCTCTTTTAATTAATGGAGTTGGCACCACCTTCTTCAATTCTAGTAGAGGGATGAGACAATAATTCCCCTTATCACCCTATCTTTTTATCTTGGTGATGGAAGGTCTTAGCCTAGCCTTGAAGCTCGATGAACTCTTGCCTTCCATGGAATCTCTTTCAACACTCAAACAATTCTCACCCTTTTACTTTTTGTTGATGACATATTAATTTGTTGTCATTGTGCTCTTGCATACTACTAGTCCTTAAAGGATATTCTTAATAATTTTAGCTCAACAACAGGAATGCTTATAAATGATAGAAAATATTCCATCTATGTATGTTTTGTTTGTGAAAAGTTCAGAACCTTGTTCAACAATATTTTTCCTTTCACACTCAAAGAGATTGATGAGGGAATCTTGTATTTAGGTTATGACATAAATCCCAATAATTATGGCATTAAGGATTGGTCTTGGTTAGTAGAAAAGGTGGAGCAAAAAGTGAATCTTTATGCCTAACCATCCAACCAGGTAAGTTCACCCACAACAAATCTCCTGAACAATAAAATTTAAACTACTAGTACATTTAATCACTTCCCTTGCAAGGAAAACTATCAATGCACCAAGTCACCAAAACCCTACTAACATCATTCAACGACATGCACTTTATTCTATAATCAATGCTCCACATGTGCTTTACAATAGGCTCACCATCTCTTCCAAAGGTTGAAGCAAAGATTTATGGTTTTGTGATCACAACTACAATGAAAATCCTTCAAGAACCAAAAATGATTCTCGATACTTGGAGGCAGATGATAGTCACATTTTCAAATATGCACCGTTAATTCCTTTCATCTCTTCATCCATCTCTCTTCACCAAGAAAGCATGTTACCACCTTAGACCTATCACCACTCTTTCTAATCAATTTGAAATCAAATTTGTATTATTTTAGGTACTTTGAAGATTATCCTATTTTGCATGCACAACAACTTCTAATTCAATCATGGATTACACAAATTTAATTAACTGCAACATATTCAAACAATGTCAATAAGTTCTTCTTTCTTCAAGACTTGAAACATTTCTTCTTTAACATACAACTTTAACACTTATACATTTTTTCCTCAAACAATGCCAACATTTCAAACATTTCTTCTTACTTCAATAAAGATCCAAACTCTTTCTTTGTGAACACATTCAATTCAAGTGGATAAGTTAGAAGATTGTTTGGAGGATGCAGGTTGAGTTGGTCTGACTCTCACTAGTATAGTCATCATCCTCCTTCTTTATGTTGATGATATTGTTCTTATGGCGAAGAGTCTATATGACCTAGGTAAGAAACTAATAACACTCAATGACTTCTTCTCTAGCATGGGCATGACTGTGAACACTAAAAAAACAAAGGTTAGGATAATTAAATCCAAAATGATCACTTACAATACTTTTGTTTATGAAAACAATAGCTTGGAGGAAGTGCCTTCGTACAAGTATCTTGGAATTGATATTCACCACAAGCTAAGTTGGAACTATAACATTGAAAAGAGGACAAATGGAGGGTGGAAAGCTTATTATGGGCTTGAAAACAATTGTAAATCAACAAAACTTTGGTTTTGGAATAAAAAAAAAATCTTCTTTCACACTCTCGTCACTCCAGTTATCTTATATGGATGTAAAGTTTGGGGTTGCAGTATATCTAGAGCATGTGGTCTTCACTTAGTGAACCTGTGACATAGCACCTATGTTCATGGGATATTAATGATACCCCTAATTTCACTAGATATAGAAAAATACCTCCCAAAATCCTTTTGTTGAACCCCCCTCTCGATACATCTTTCCAATAAAAACCCTTTATTTTTACTAGATATCCCATATTTTTACTATATTCTCCTTTTTATGCCACCCCAATACCTATAACCCCCTCATACTTTCATCACCCCCCCAATACCTACAATACATTGTCTCTATTTTCACAATTTTAAAACCCCCTTTATGAATGAATGCACTAAGATATTGGTCAACAAGGTGAATCCCCCGTGATCTAGAGAATCCTAGAGAAAGATAGAATGGATCCAAAATAATTTTATAAATTATAATATCATAATTAAGGGAAATACACCCTGTCTTTCCTCCTAATAGATGCAAGCCTTTCCCCCATTGAGAGCATTGCCATGATTATATACCTAACGTACAAGAATAAGATAAATAACATGGATGACAAGAGGCTCCCCAAAATTGTTGCAAACTCTAGCCAAAACTACCAATGGCTCAAGGGGGGATAGAATAAAGATGCCAATTCTTGGCTAAATCATTTAGGAATACAAAAATAAGCCATCATACAGAATATCGATAATATTGCAAATATTGTCACTTCTAAATTTAAGGAGAATATGTGGTGTGATAAAGAATTAGTGGATAAAAGGAAATTAAGATACTATAAGGAGGTGGTCAACCCTAATTTAGAAGATCAAAATTACCTCTTAGTTTTGAAAAGTGTAAAGAAGAAAATCAACATTGCTAAAATAAGAACAAACTCTCACAGTTTACATAGTGAAACTGGACGTTGGACAACTCCCAAAACACCTTGAGAAGAGAGAATTTATCACATTTGTGACACTGAGCAGGTAGAAGTTGAAAAACACTTCCTCTTGGATTTTCTTTCCTATACCCATATTAGATCCCAATTTAAAAAATTATGTCACATGACCGACCTTCCTAACCTCCTAAGTCATCAAAGCTATGGTGATCCTGGAAAGCTTCTCTCTATGCTTTTTGAGCATAGAAATACAATTTTAAAGAAATTGAAGTAATCTTGTACCTTCTTAAGGTCGATAGACCAATTGGTTTGAGTGGAGGTTCATCATCGTCATCATATATATATATATATATATATATATATATATATATATATATATATATATATATATATATATATATATATATA
>ML797585.1:833067-870316 GCA_009831015.1 Picea engelmannii | reverse complement strand
AACAAAAATTATTTGGGCTAAAAATATAATATTTCAAGATCCACCTTAAGTAAAATAATTCTATATCAACTTTAGAGAGAGAGAGATTTATTATTCCATTAATGCGTGCTTTGTGCTTTCTACTTCTCGGTATGATGGAGATGTGTAATTCCTTAATGCTTTAATATGGAGTTGACACGTGCTATTTAAAAAAATATTGATAAGAAAAAAATCCAATGTGGACCATAAATAAAATATTTCAATGTTCACAATACCTAAAATATTTTAATATTATATGCATATACATATATGCATAAAGCAATTAAAATTAAAAAAAAATCTTATTGAACCCAAAGACACTCTAGAGTTGAAAACAAATTAATAACAAAAAAAATGACATATGGTGTGTATATATATCTTAAGAACCAACATAGATCCATCTTAACTCCTAATAAGGTACAAACATTTACTCAAGTTTTGTGCTTTAAAAAAGGTTTGCACCTCAAAAGATTTGATGCTTCTTCACCCATGATATACTCGGAGTTCATATGGATTTACACTATTGGTTTAAACAATTGAATGGCTTATGAAGGAGATGTGTAATTTTTTCCATGCTCAACAAGGATTTGACACATGTGATATATATATATATATATATATATATATATATATATATATATATATATATATATATATATATATATATATATATATCTTAAGAACCAATGTAGATCAATCTTAACTCAAATCCAAATCTATCATGCATTGAGAGGGATTAAATTTGTTGAGGTGCAAATCTTAACTCAAATTTTTCCCTATAAAAAAAATTTTGCACCTCAAGGGATTTGATGTCTCTCCGCTCATGATAGATCTGGAGTTAAGATGGATCTATGGTGATGGTTAAAACATTTTAATGGTGTGTTTCTCAATATGAGGGAGATGTGTAATTCCTTTCATGTTCAATATGGAGTTGACATGTGGTGCGTTCACACACACGCATATTCTTATTGCACCAAAATGTGCTTTCTACAGTTAAATATGAGGGAGATGTGTACTTTATTTTTTGTTCAACATGGAGTTGACATGTGTCACACACACACACATATATATGGTTAAAATTGGTGTGTTGTTGAGTATGAGAGAGGTGTGTGTGTGTGTGTGTGGTTAAAATTGGTGTGTTGTTGAGTATGAGGGAGATTTGTAATTCATTCCTTGCTCAACATGGAGTTCACAAGTGGCTTGCAAGCATGCATACACATATTATGAACTAGCATAGATTCATATTAACTCTGATCTATCATGATCCAAGAGGGATCGGGTCCCTCGAACTGCAAACATTTCCTCAAGTTTTTCACTCTAAAAAAGGTTTGCACCTACATGTTTTTCACTCTAAAAAAGGTTTGCACCTACAAAGGCTTAATTTCTCTCGGCTTGTGATAGATAGAGAGTTAAGATGGATCTTGGTTAAAACATTTCAATGGTGTGTTGTTGAGTATGAGGGAGATCTATAATTCCTTTTGTGTTCAACATGGAGTTGACAATTAGGGCGCGCGCATGCGTACACACACACACACACACACACACACACACACACATGTGTGTGTGTGTGTGTGTGTGTGTGTGTCAATTGTCAACTCTATGTTGATATAAAGAACCAACCTAGACCCATTACACATACACACATGTGTGTGTGTATGTGTCAATTGTCAACTTTATGTTGATATAAAGAACCAACCTAGACCCATTTTAACTCCAGATGTATCATGAACTAAGAGGGATATTGCCAACTCTATGTTGATATAGAAAACCAATGTATATCCATCTTAACTCCAAATCTATCATTTAACAATCTCTCTGTTATATAATATTTATAGGTCCAAAAAATTAGTTCAATCAATTAATGAAATACACTCCTTTACATGAACAAATTTACTATAGATACCGTTTATAAATGTGAGAAGCATTTTTTGAATTTCCCTACAAAATCTTCCTTAAAAATAAATAAATCTTCATATCATAAAATGTCTCGATATTAATGAGGAATATCATTTGAGAATCAAATTTGTGGAAAACATTTCGAAGCAAGATCACCATTAACTAAACAAACAAAGAATAATAAATGTTTTATATTATACAGTCAATCAGATTTGGAAAAGAATCCAAAACCGGCCATTTTGGAATATTTTATTATAATCCAAAACCGGCCATTTTGAAATATTTTATTATTTTTAATGTACAGATGTCAACAACTAAGTTGATAAGTGTGCTCGCTGACAACAGAAGAAAGCGATGGATGCTTCGTTATATAACATGAAAAAACAATATAACATAAATAAATAATTAAAGGACGTTCACAATAAAGAGAGTAATTCGGGGGCCCAAATTGTGACAGGTGGGCAAACACATTGAAAACCGTAATTTGAAAAAGTCTCATAGCATAATCAAAGAAGAGGGAATAGCCGTGGAAAAGATAATAACCTATAAAAAATATTTTTTGACATTGTCTTTTTGGTTGGGGTAATATTTTCTGCGGCCAAAAGACATAGTTTGATCTTAGGGAAAACAAAGCAAAACATAAATATTTAAAAAATATATCTGGCATGTAAACACTTAGAAGTTAAATAAATATTTTAATCACAATTATATATCTTAAATAGAGTTCACACTCCAAACATTTTAGCATTTTATTAACATATTTTCAACTACCAAAATGATTTTAAAATAAAATATAATCGGAAGGGTATCCATTGATAAAGCGAGAATGTGTGTGGCTGTTGGATGGTGATGTAAGAGGAAAAGGTGGTGTACTAGTGGAAAGGGTGCATGACACCTACCCATAGAAATGAAATTACTCTGTGGGAAGTATATAATTATTTTTAAATCCCAACCTCAATGAGCTTGTAATATAAAAATATTGAAGAGTTTTTATTTGGAAGTACCAAAAATAAATAACAATTTGTATTATGATCCATTATGATCCATTTACATAATAGTAATAAGTTTTTTTTAATGAAGAGATGAGACTATGTACATCTACAAATATGATATGATAACAACTTATCTCCGAGTCCATGGGATTCATTACAAGTTCATCCAACAAACTAATATTATGTACTTCAAGTTTTGAACAAAAGGTATATGGAACAGGACATGGTTATGGGTGGGAAGAAAGAGTTTTTGAAACTTGCAATGGAAGTAGGTTTAATTGTGATCGTGGCCTTATTGTTTTTGATGGCTTAGGTGTAGATGGGTTTTAGCAAGTAGGTTAGTATGAGAAGTTATTACACATCTCCTGGTCGAGGACTGATGTGTTTTAGTTTGGGCGGAACCCTTTGGAAGGCTTTTAGTTTTGTCAAAAGTTGTTAGTGGTAATTGAGCCTTCGTTTTCGTGTAGAGGGTGACTAGTTTAGGCGTTCTTTTCTTCCTAGATTTTATACGTCCTCTCTTCATTGACTTCATTAATGCCTCATCAGTATTCTCCCGCTTGATGAGACATGGCTCCTTAACTACCATATCAGACTTTTCTAGAGGTGGCAGACTGAGGCGAGTTCTAAACCATTCATAATGGAGAATGAGGTCACTGCTCTGATGGGTGGGGAGGACGTGGATTATTGGGGTCGATAGGGGTTGTTGGCTTCGATCAACAAGATCTGCAATAATTACTACAAGAGGATGGGTAATAACTATCCTCTTAATAAGTCAGCTATCGGTTTGCCCTCGAATTCTGCTCCATCTATTCCACCATCTTGCCCTATGACAGGAGAAGTAGAGAAGCCAGACACACAACAACGGGTTGGTTTTTCTTCTCGAGAAGGCTTTGAGGGTGGTCTTATTCACAAGATATCCCTTGGTAAGGATGTCCCGAGGTCCCTCCCGCAGGTTGCAGAACTCAATGTCCCTAGTGTGGATAGTTTCTTAGAATGCGTAGAGGTCACAAACCGACACAAGAGGGGTTCAAAACATCGTCCACAACGGGTGTGGAAGACGAAGAGGAGAAAACAATGATCAGTCATGGGCATGGACGTAGGCTTGGAAGAAGCCTGTAACCTGGCTCTGTGCGCTCTAGTGGGTAGATTAGCATATAGGGAGTGTTGCTCTCAAAAGTTGTCGGAATGGATGCAGAGTTCGTGGGAGCCAATCCTGGGCTATATCCCTGAGGTCTTAACTTTATCTAGGGGTTGGCTAGGTTTTATTTTCAAAATCCCAGAGGACTCGACTATTATTATTGACAATTTTTGGGGCTATGGAGGAGGAAGCTTGATGTTGAAGCGATGACGCATCAACTTCAACCCAATAACCGAATATTTCAGCTATCGTCATCTATGGATTCTTCTCCCGAGGCTCCTGTTACAATTATGGAACCAAAAGGCACTTGAGAAGATTGGAAATTCCTTAGGGCGGTTCTTAAAGGTTGATGAGTGTGCTCTAAAAGATGTTGACAAACGTATGGCAAGGGTCCTCATTGAAGTTGACATTCATGCTAGGTTATTGGAGTCCTTAGAAATAGAATGGCGGGGCCATCTATTTTCTCAATGGTTGGAATACTTAAGGATACCTTTTTGCTGCTCGTTTTGAAGAAGAATAGGGAATTTATGCAAGGACTGTTCCCAGACTTATGGAGTTGAAGCACTGGAGGACACCTCAGAGGACATTTTGGAAAAAATTTACTCTCTATTGGGGGATTACCCAACTATGGGTGTCTAAAGTGGGATAAATACTAATTTGAGCCTAAACACGACAAATTCCTCTATCATTGGTAAGCTTAAACTATTTTGTCCCATATTTTATAATTCGATCTTAGCTTGGGAGAGGGAGCTCTTAGACAAAATTGTGCTCTTAAAAAGGTTTGCACCTCAAAAGATTTGATGCTTCTCCACCCATGATATACCCGAAGTTCATATGGATTTACGCTAGTGGTTAAAACAATTGAATGGCTGATGAAGGAGAAGTGTAATTTTTTCCATGCTCAACATGGAGTTGACACATGGGATATATATATATATATATATATATATATATATATATATATCTTAAGAACCAATGTAGATCAATCTTAACTCAAATCCAAATCTATCATGCACTCAGAGGGATTAAATCTGTTGAGGTGCAAATCTTAACTCAAATTTTTCCCTATAAAAAAAAATTTGCACCTCAAGGGATTTGATGTCTCTCCGCTCATGATAGATCTGGAGTTAATATGGATCTATGGTGATGGTTAAAACATTTTAATGGTGTGTTGCTCAATATGAGGGAGATGTGTAATTCCTTTCATGCTCAATATGGAGTTGACATGTGGCGCATTCACACACACACATATATTCTTATTGCACCAAAATGTGCTTTCTACAGTTAAATATGAGGGAGATGTGTAATTTTTTTTTTTTTCAACATGGAGTTGACATGTGTTACACACACACACACACACACATATATGGTTAAAATTGGTGTGTTGTTCAGTATGAGGGAGATGTGTGTGTGTGTGTGTGTGTGTGTGTCTGTGTATGGTTAAAATTGGTGTGTTGTTGAGTATCAGGGAGATTTGTAATTCATTCCTTGCTCAACATGGAGTTCACAAGTGGCTTGCAAGCATGCATACACATATTAAGAACTAGCATAGATTCATCTTAACTCTGATCTATCATGAGCCAAGAGGGATCGGGTCCCTCGAGCTGCAAACATTTCCTCAAGTTTTTCACTCTAAAAAAGGTTTGCACCTACAAAGGCTTAATCTCTCCATGTTTGTGTTCAACATGGAGTTAATTCTTAATTCTTGTTTTGGAAGAGATCAGGAAGGGGGGTAAACTTAAACTAGATTTTCACACTACGTTCATGGCCTTGATTCCTAAATTTGATCTTCCCATTTGTTAGGGACCTAACCTCCCTAACCCCTCACATAGGTAGAATAATATATTTTCCATGTAATAAAGGCCAATAAAAATAAGGCCTAGTAATAAGGAAGAATAAGTCAAATGTAAGAATACCTAATAGAAGCTTATGCTTCGAGAAGATTTTCCTCTAGATTAGTCTTTTGGTAGATACATTTAGTATAAATAGGAGTCGAGGGCATGAGAAGTTTTTTCTTGAGAATTATTGTAATAGAGCATTGCTCTGTTGGAGCTTTCCTCCTCGAAGAGTCAAGTGAACATTGTTGCCTATCAATAAAGGTATTATTTTGGTGTTTTGGTTTCATATATTGTGTTGTTCCACTGTTATTCTCTGCAATATTTATGTTTTTAGCTATTATAATAGATCTGGTACCTTGCAAGTGGTATCAGAGGACTTTCCTTGGCAGAAAATTGTGGGTTATTTTTTTTCAGGGTAGAGACATATTCCAATACGACTTAAAGCTACAAATATCTATCGTTCAACACATAAATCCGTGGTCGGGGAAGCATACATGCATGAACTACAAGTGGTACTTAAGTGCACATTATTGGCCACCCTTGTAACCCCTATTGGTACCCCTTCGAGTGGTAGCGCATCAGACGACACATGTATATGGATCGACCTAGATATCTTGAAGCCCTTCGTAGATAAACTAATCGACCACTTGATTTCTATAGTTCCAGCAAGAACTACACTCAGGAAGATACTCTCTAATACCTGGGTAGTTGGGTAGTATGGATAATGGCACGATCTAACCTCCTTAGTTGGTTCCTTGATATATTGAGTTGAGTACTATTGTTGGACCTTGCACATATATAAAATAGCTATAGAATAGAGAAAACCCTTGTCTGTAAAACCATGAATACCCTAACCCTTGGGACAAAAGAAAACACATAATGGACAATATCTATTGCTGTGCAACTTTACCTCCTTCATTCTGGTTGCAAAATTACTTCACATTTTTTCATGTTAAGAATTTGGGCCTTTCAACACTGCAATATTCTTCATATCAGAGTAACCTTCACAGGAGTAAAAAAAAAAGTATGGATCCCGACTGCACCATTATTTGAGCCCTATCCCAATGGATTCTTCTCTTCTCCCTAATCACGGTCATACCTATCATTTTTCAACAAATTTTTTTTTTTTCGTGGATCCAACCCCCTTATTTGAGACTTACCCCATTGGATTCCCCTCATTTCCCTAATCATTGTGATACCCTTCACACATAACACCTTTTCTGTGTGGTCCTACCCACCCCTTTCCAGTTCTCCCCTTCACAATGGTCCACACCCGTAGCCAAGACCTTGAAGCTCGCCTCAATACCTTGTCCTCTAATTTTGCATAGCCCAAAAGGAAATGTGGCAACTCAATGTCAATATTACCACCATCAATAACAAAATTAATTATGAAACAAAAATGGAAACTCTCAAACATGACCTCTCTAACTAGATTGAATCCTTCATTGGCCAGATCTGTGCCAAGTTGAATATCACTGGAGATCTTTCCTCCTCTGACCCACCTTTGGACCCTGAAGGTGAAACTTCCTCCAATTCCCAGAATTTTCAACCCCATCACTTTCAGTGTGACCTATGCCTTCCACGAGTGGATGTGAAAAAATTGATGGCTCGGATCCCACCGGCTGGGTAACTCAAATGGAACACTATTTCTCTTTGTACGATATTAGGGATGAGTTGACCAAACTAGAGTATGGTTTTCTCCATATAGATCAAGAACATTGGCAATGGTGGAAATGGAGAAAAAATGTCATCCAAGGGTATGTGTCTTGGACTCAATTTGTTGCAGAGCTTTATGAACACTTTGACACTGACACACACCATTTAGGATGTTTAACAAAGTTGAAACAATCTCGCACAATGGAAGAATTTATAGCTTCTTTTGAGTGATTGGCTTTCTGCATGGAGGGAATGTATGATGCTTTTTTCTGAGAATGCTTTATTAGTGGACTCAAATATGAGATTTGTGCCCATGTCCTCATGGCTTTCCCCTAGAGTTGGGTGGAAGATACTAAAAGAAATAAGGAAGCATAATATATTGTCTCTTCTCAAACCAAAAAACCCTCCTTTATTCCTTTCCCTAAACCAGTCACTCCCACTCCTCCTTCCACTCCACTAAAGATCCAGAAATTTACCCAGGTAGAAATGGTTGAACACCAACTCAAGGGCCTTTGTTATAATTGTGATGACAAATATTTTATTGGGCACAAGTGTAAGGGAAAAAAGAGTTTTATGGCCATATCTAAGGATTTTTATGAAGAAGAGGTTGAGGCTCCCCTGTGGCCGAGTCATCTGAACCCACTAACCTAATTCCACCCTCAGATCCCCCGGAAGTTGAACCAGTCATTTCCCTGAATTCTCTCACTGTCTTCTCCGCTCCCCAAACCCTCAAGCTAATTGGTTACATTAATCATCAGAAGGTTATCACCCTCATTGATAGTGGCAATAAACATAATTTTCTTCATCGTTGCATTTCCCAAGAAACTAATTTCTATATTTGAGCAGTAAACAACTTTCAAATCATGATTGCCAATGGTGGGTCCATGAAATGTAGGGGGCATTGTGAAAATGTGTGTCTTCAAATTGGTCAGTACCACATGAAATCTCATATGTTTTCTATCGACATGGATGGTTGTGACATTGTGTTGAGTGTCTAATGGTTAAGGACTCTGGGCCCCATTCTCATGGATTTTAAGGAATTAACCATGCAATTCAACCAGGAGGGCCAACAACATAAGTTCCAAGGAATCATAGCAGGTTCCCCTGAGATCATCAGTTCCCATCACTTGGAAAATCTCCTAAAAAAGGTCATTCCAACATTATTGCACAACTCCATTCCATTCACTCTAGTGAGACACCCTTTGTGCCTCCTGACCTCCAATCCTCCTCTCCCAACATCAAGCTATTTTTTCAACTTACCATGTACTTCCTCCCTCCCGTGGTGTTCATGATCATTACATTCCCCTCATCTTTGGCAGCCCTCCTGCCAATGTTCATCCCTATCGTGATCCCTCTACCCAAAAAAATGAAATTGAGAAAATTGTTCAAGAATTGCTCTCCGTAGGAGTTATCCATCCTAGTACTAGCCCCTATTATTATCCTATGGTCATGGTACTTAAGAAAGAAGGATCTTGGTGCATATGTCCTGGTTTTCACGCCCTCAACAAACTCACCATCAAAGACAAATTTCCCATTCCTTTCATTGATGATCTCATGGATGAATTGTGTGGTGCCTAGTTCTTTACTAAACTTGATCTCGATTTTGGCTACCACTAGATACGTATGAAAGAGGGAGACAATCCTAAGACTACATTTCAAACTCATGAGGGCCACTATGAGTTCTTGGTCATGGCCTTTGGCTTGTGTAATGCTCCCTCCACTTTCCAAAGCCTCATGAATCATGTCTTCCATCATTTTTTCTTAGTTTTCTTTGATGATATTCGTGTCTATAGTAAAACCTGGACAACCCATCTTCCTCATGTGGATCGAGTTCTTCATCTACTCTCTTAGCACCAAATTTTCCTCAAACAATCTAAATGTGCTTTTGGAGCCTCAAAAGTCGAGTAGTTGGGTTATATTGTTGGAAAGGTGAGTGTCAGGGTTGATCCTAAGAAGATTGAAGCTATTCAGTCTTTGGCTCACCCTAAGACTCTCAAAATCTTGTGTGGTTTTGTGGGTTTAATAGGCTATTATTGCAAGTTTTTTAAGAATTATGGAAAGATTGTTTCGTCTCTCATTGCTCTCCTTAAAAATAATTCTTTCACTTTGACTCCAGCAGTTGATCATTCCTTTCATGTCATGAAGGAGACTATGTGCACCACTCCTATCTTGACCCTTCCTAACTTTACAAAGAACCTTTTCCTAGAATGTGATGTTTTCGGGAGAGGAATTGGAGCATTCCTTATGCAAGGTGGTCGGCCTTTGGCCTTTACCAACAAACAATTGTCTGAGCGACATTTGGGCCTATCAATCTATGAAAAGGAATTTTTGTCTAGTCTGCATGTTATGGATCTCTGGTGCCCTTATATATTGGGGCAACACTTCTAAATTAAAACAGATCATCAGAGCCTCAAGTATTTTATGGAGCAATGTCTTTCATCCTCGAAGCAAAAAAAATGGGTGACTAAGCTATTTGGATATGATTATGAGATCATTTACAAGAAAGGCAAAGACAATGTGGTTTCTCATGCTCTTTCAATAAAATATGAAGATGAAGTGTCCCTTCTTTCCATCTCCTTCATTGTACCAGAGTGCATCCAAGTTGTTCACTAGGAGTGGCTGCAAGATCCCAAAATTTCGTGTTTGATCCAACAATTGAAAATCTAGACAATTCTCCAGTTTCCCCAGGGTACTCTTGGTGCAATTATGAGATTCTCTACAAAGGTCATATGTATTTAAGTAAACAGTCACAAATTCAATCCACAGTGCTTTCTGACTCCTGAGCTTCATGATACACCCACAGTTGGGCACTCAAGGTTTACCAAAACCTATGATAGGTTCAAACGTTCTTTTTTCTGGGATGGTATGAAACAAGAAATTCACACTTTTTTGGTAGAATCTGATGCCTGTCAATGCAACAAGGGAGAAAAGTCAAATCCCTAGACACACTGCAATTGATTCCTATTAAAACCTCTATTTGGACATATATCTCTATGGATTTCATTGTTGGCTTACCTAAATCGGGCAATAAGTCAGTTATCATGGTGGTAGTTGAACTCCTTTCCAAGTATGGTCATTTCAGTGCTCTTCAACACCCATTTACCGCCTCCGTCGTGGCTCAACTTTTCATGGATCATATCTTCAAGATTCATGGCATGCCTCATTCTATTGTTTCTGAAAGAGATCCCACTTTCACCAACAATTTTTGGCAATTATTGTTTAGGCTATAGGGCACCCAATTGCATCTCATCACAACCTATCATCCCCAGACTGATGGTCAAACTGAAGTTGTCAAAAAGTGTTTGGAAACATATTTGAGGTGTTTTTCCTTTCAAAGGAAAAATCAATGGGCTCAATGGTTAACCCTAGATGAATGGTGGTACAACACCTCTTACGATATAGCTACTCACATGACACCTTTTGAAGCCGTATATGGAAAAAATCCACCTTCAGTTCTCTCATACATGCCCGATGTCTCAAAGGTCTAAGCGGTTTGTGATGTCTCGTTCCCAAGAGTAGGCCATCAGAGAGTGAATTACTAGTATATGTGTTTTCGTAGACTATAGTCAAGTACAAACAAGGAACAAAAGGGAGAAATAAGGGTGATTTGGTGGCTAAACGATGAATTAAGCCAAAAATCATAGGAAAATTAACTTAAGCCTAAGTCAATGAAGAATTAGAATGAAAAGGTGTTAAAGGGGGATTTAATTAATTAATTATTCATCTTAGGAGGAAAAGTGCCTAGCTTAAGTAAGGTCAATGGTGAATTAGATTGGGAAGAGTATAAAGGGAGGAATTCAACCTAATTCCTCATTATGCATTGTTATGATTTGATGTTGAGAGTTCCCAACAGAGGAAGAGATTCGACTTCTACTATTTTGTGGATTTCTGAAGGAAACCACCACCACTGATAGGTTTCAATGTTTAGATACACACCCTAGCCCATCGGAGAGACCATCCAAGTATTTTCACCGTGCTATTCAGGAGTATCCAATTGTAGTGTTGCACAACTCAGCCAGTGAAGTCGCAAGGTCAGATAGAGGGGTTGTGTAGCTGCATGAGATCAGAGCTCAGATTGTAGTTTCCTTCCGACCCAGTTGAGATCCATCTAGGGTGCATAGATTGTGACACTTCCCATCAGATTCAGACGGTGGAATCCTTCAGAGAGCTTCATTCATCCATCTAGGGCACAACTCTTTTAAAAGGACAGTTGGGGTTATTATAGATGGAGCATCAGAGTATATCTAGGGAAACCTTTCCGACCGAGTTCCGCATTTGTCGGGGTGAACGTTTTGAGTCCTATATCATCCGATTCCGTTGGTGGAATAATTTAGACACATCTAGAGAGCCTAGGAGGTGTGAAGACCCCTAGGGGATGAGATCCAGAGCACCAGAGGACAGATCTTCCATCTGAAAGTCACCAAGATCAATTTAGAGGCCAAGGCACTTCTATTGGGATAGTTTCCAGCTCATTCCGATGGGTATGGCCTTCTGGATGAGTTTTCCAGTTTGTAGCGGTTACCTTGCTTCTCCAGAACCATCGATTATGCCGATTTATCCGTGCATGCATCATATATTCCTTCATAATCTAATCACGGGTATTTTATGTTATTTTCTTGTATTGCAGTGATGATCCATGAGATCTAATTGATGATTATCTTCTACATTTTCAGTATTTCATTGTATTTCCATGCTTGAATATCATAATACATATTATTGGGTGGTTGATGTTCATTATTTCCACATGCATCATATATATGATTGTTTAACACATAATGTATAACATGCACATGCAACAAACACAAAACTTCTCAAGCACATAACTAAAATGCATCCAAAAACCCCTAGAGTATCAGATATGAAGATAAAACACATCCATAAACCCCTAGAGTATAAGATATGTGAGTCAGAACACTAGATCTGTAGTAGATATCTAGATCAAATGGATCAGGGATATTTCAGTGGTATCAGAGCTTTAGTCTTGTCATCTTTTGACTAAAGACGATGAGTACAACAAAAGACCCAGATGGTCGTGAGCATGTAGGTGACGAATATGTCACTTACAACAGGTGCAAGGAAAGAAGGCCTAGGCTTGACTTTCCTCCTTTCCATCCCAGTTCAGAGGAAGGTGATGTAGGAGCATCTCTCCACGTCATCCAGCCAACCAACCAGCCACATCGAGCGCACGCATTCAATGCTGAAGAGAGGCGCAACCCTCATCTTTTATTTTGAATTGAATGTAATTTAGTTGTCTAGGTTGTTGCGCCATAGAGTCATGCCTTTGTGCAGGCTGTAGATAAGATAGGCCTTTAATGTTTGTAAGGCTGAGATCTAGATCCAGATGCTGGACTAGACATCCCATTCAATGTAAGTGAATAGGGTAGGTAGATTGGAGGGAAGAGCTCGAAGAGCCCCCTCAGGTAAAAAGAGATTTTGTATCTCATTTTGTAGTAAGTGGGGATAGAAGAGAGTCTGCGAGTAGAGAGCATAAGAGAGAAGGAGACAAGACCTTGTTACAGGCCGTGCTCAGGAACACTTTGTAAATACATGCATTTTCCATTTAATATAACAGAAGCAGTTTTTCCTGCATGTATTTCTGTGCTATGTGGATGTCTGTGAGTGTTCTATATATGCTATGAATGTATGATGTTATCATGCATTTGCAGGAGTGTGTTTGATTTCAGGTTTGAGAGGTCTTTGAGGCTTCACACCAGGAGGGTGTGACAGAACGTTGCGGCTTTTGATAGCTGTGCACAGAGGTTGCACTTCTGAACTCTGTGGACTTAGACAGAGACATGCCAGGTGGGAACAGAAGCTGAAATCATCAACTCAGGAGAAAGACCTCAGGGTTGTTGAATACCATTGGAGGCAAGGTTGTGTATGAAAGACATAGTTGTAGACAGAAACTCTGTTGTGAGTTCTGTGAGAGCTCTGCCAGGTGGGCATTGTGCACAGGCACAGGGTGCTGAAGAAGAACTTTGTTGTGAGTTCAGAGAGAACCAGAATCATTGAGGATTATGAGAGCTCTGCCAGGTGGGCTTTGAGCAGGTGCAAGGAGTGCACAGGAGACAGGACTGCTGGATGTTCTGTGAGAAGATACTCTACCAGGTGGACATTTGAGACATTGTGCAGACAGGCACAAAGGAGAAGAGAACTCTTTGAGTTTTGTATCGTGAAGGAAGAGTCCATGGAGGGATCTTCACAGGGTTGTTGAACACCCTGCAGACTCAGCAAGAAGTTGCTTGAGGAAGAGGATAGCTAGGAGGGCATCCATATTTCTCCATCGGAGGGAGAAAGGGGAGAAGAACCGAGTTTCCTTGGAGGTCAAAGCTACAGGAAGGCTCAGGATTGATAGCACCTATGTGGGTGCATGTGAAGACTCTGCAGGAGCACAAACATTAGAATCCTTCAAGGGTTTAAAGGGAAGGAGAAGCCCAGGAGGGTCAGCATTTTTATACGCACAACGAAGCTCAAAGTGTAAAGAGTTTGCAGAGGAAAAGGAAGACAAAGGTGGAGGCCTTTGAGAAATTGGAATTCTTCCAAGTCTCAGAAGACAGTGTGCAAGCTCAAAAGGGAGAGCACCGCAGTCGTCAGATCCGCTGGAGAAAAGAGATCTGGACTGTTGGTTTCTACGTCCAGGAAGGAGTAGGAGGAGCGTACAGAGGAGAGGAGACCTTGAGTCATCGGATCTCTCTCAAATACTCGTCAGTTGTTGGATCGGCCAGAATTGCATGAGGTTTAAGCCCTTGAAAGGAGAGGACAAAAGTCATGACAGGTATCGGGATATCGGTCATTAGCATATCAGGAGTCTCACGGATAGGAGATCAAGAATATCCATGGGAAAAGTCCCAGGAATGATCTGGACCATCCATTAGTGAAGACACGTGGCAGAGATTGAGCGACCCGTCAGTATATCGGCTACCAGGGTTTTGAGTTGACAGAGGATTTCTGTCATCGGAGCTTTGAAAACTCCGAAACAATGAGAGTGGATGAGGGCCATCCATCAGTTAGGGACACGTGGTAGAGATCCAGATAATTGGGAAAGTTTCAATAGAAGGCCAAATCGGTGCATCGGAGTTTGGCGTTTCGTGAGTCCTAAAGACGAGGCGTCTAGGACATCAGAAGTTGCAAAATTGTGAGAGGCAATCAGGACTGTCCATCTAGAGGGGATGCGTGGCAGCAAGCGAAGCCTTCGGGAAAGGTCCCGAAAGGAGAATCGTCAATTGGGAAATCGTGAGTCAGGAAATCGAGAATACCGTGGACAAGAAGTCCTTGCAATTCAGAATCACGAAGTCTAAAATCGTGACAAGGAGGGAAGCGCCATCGAGGGGCCAGCTGTCAGCATATCGGAGAATCAAGATTCGAGGGATCGACAGTCCCGTGGGCAAATGCATTTCAGCATTTGAAACCCTGAAGTACCTAAAGGTGATAGAACTGCGGTCATGCAAAGGGAGGTCGTATGGACCCAAAGGTCTAGGCCAGGGGACTAGCAGAAGTTGGAGCATATCGGGATTCAGTGGATCGTGGATCCTGAGGACAAGTGTGTTTCAACACTTGAAAGTCTGAAACCCTGAAAGAGGATATAAGGCTGTGGTCTTATGAGAAGTGGTCACATGGACCAGGGCATAGCCAGGAGGGGCTAAGGCCGGAAGAGAGCGCATCGGCAAATCGGAGTTCAAGAGTTCAAGAGGACAGGAACTCTTGATGTCGGGGATCACGAAACTCCGAAACCCAAAATTAAGTCGGGGAGTTCACGGTTGAATGCAAAAGGCCACGAGGGAGTGTAAGGACCTGTGGATCGTGTTTTTAGCAGGATTCCAAGGGAGAATCAAATGAGCTAATTCAGCTCAAAAGGGGAATTTGATTGATCATGTGAGCAGGAGCGCGTGACGAGGTGGTGGTCGTGCATCTCTAATGCATCAAGTGGTATCAGAGCTTGACTCTTGCTTGTATATTTCAGGCAGGAGGAGGCAGAAGGAGATAAATATCACTCTTATACACATCAAGTGGTATCAAAGCTTGATTCTTGCTTGTATAGTTCAGGCAGGAGGAGGCATAAAGAGATAAAGAGCACTCTGATACACATCAAGTGGTATCAGAGCCTGATTCTTGTCAGTATATTTCAGGCAAGAGAAGTAAGAGGTAAAGAGCACTCTGATACACATCAAGTGGTATCAGAGCTAGAACTTTGTTTGTATATTTCAAGCAGAGGGAGAAGGTAAAGGAAGACAGGGTTGCGGAAGATTCTGTAAGGATTTGTTTGCAGGTAGGCAACAGTCCGTAAGCAGTCAGGAGGACTGTAGGATGAAGCTAGAAACACTCTTAGTGTGGAGTGACAGTAGCAGGTTTTCTAGGAAAGCAGACAGGGAAAACACCATGGTTACTGAAGACCATAGGCATGCTGGGAGGAAGAGCAAGGCAGAAAAGCTTGCAGAAATGGATAAAGAGATCGTTGAAATAAGGGTAGACATAGAAAATATTGAATTGCGGATGCAACACAAAGCCAAGACGAGATGAGTGTATGAATGGCCCATGAGGAAGGAAAAAGCAAAATGGCCACTCAAGGAGCTGATGGTCAGGAGATAGCAGAAGCTGTTAAGAGGGTGGTTGAGGTATGCTGAGAACCTTGACGGACCTGAGGAGATGGTTCAGGTATGTGAACCAGAGACTGGGAGAGGTCTCAATGATGAAGAAAATGAAATGGGATCAGCTGAGGATCTCAAGAACTGCCAGGAGGGCAGAGAGGAAATTCCAGTTTTCTAGGTGGGCAACGAGTTGAGATCACTACGGGATCTCAAGGACTGTCATGAGGACAACCAAGGAATTTCACATTGCTAGTTGGGCAATGAAATGAGATCACTGAGGGATCTCGAAGACTGTCAGGAGGGCAGCGGAAGCATCTCAAATTGCCAGGTGGGTAGAGATGAGCATTTGAGACTATCTGAAAGTCTCATGGACTAGGAGGTGGGTTCAATTCAGCAAGGGGTGTTGATGAAGATGGGATTAGTTGATCTCATAATCTACCAGGAGGGCAGTGAACAGATCCCATATTTCCAGGTGGGCAGGGATGAGCCGATGAGTTGGAATCATCCTGAGGAGATGACATAGTAGGTGAGCTCAGAGATGAGTTTGGATCAGCATGTGCAGCTGACTGAGGAGGAGGATATGAGAATCCTTGTGATGATTGGGGGAATTCAGGTATTCCTACCACTTATCCCAGAGGAGGCATAAGTCTACGTTGCGAATGTTGAGGCAGCAACAACAGAAGAACAGTCGATTGAGACTGTCCAGGAAGAGAAATTGGAGCAGACTTTGGAAGATGCCCAAGAAAACGAAGAAGAAGATGAGCATTCTGAGGAGTGTCTCAATGCTTTTAGCTAGGAAGCTGAGGAGGCTGCAGCACTGAAGCTGACAACAGAAGAAGCAGAAGGAGGAAATGAGCATTCTGAGGAGTGGCTAGACACATTCAGCCATGAAGCTGAAAAGACTGCAACATGGGAGTTTGTAGCAGCAGAAGAAGAAGAGGCAGACAAAATTTGTTTTGCTGATCTGTGGGAACAGATAGAAGCCCTGGAAGAGAGGGTGAAAGTGTAGAGAGTGCACATACAACAGGTGAAGTTGGAAGCTAAAGAAGAAAGCATGGGAGATCATGATGATCTACCCAATTGCAGAAATTTTTTGCAGCTGGGGAGACTGCAAAAGCAAGACCAGCCATTGGAGTAGCTGGACACAGTGATCGAGGAGATCAGAAGGCTGATGTTGAGGTCAGCAAAAACTGCCAGCAAGGAGCAGCTGAGCAGGAAGGAAGAAGCAGCATCAGCAGCAGCGCAACAAAAGCAGCAGTAGGAGGAAGATGGAGCGGATGAACAACTCCAGAGAATGATTTGGGATCCAGGAGGATTTCAACATCTGAGATGGGAAGCTCATGAGCAGGAGATCATGAATTTTGCAGCTGAGGAGTATGATGCAGGAGCATCTCTCCACGTCAGCCAGCCAGCCAGCCAGCCACGTCGAGCACACACATTCAATGCTGAAGAGAGGCGCAACCCTCATCTTTTATTTTGAATTGAATATAATTTAATTGTCTAGGCTGTTGAGCCATAGAGTCGTTCCTTTGCGCAGGATGTAGATAAGATAGGCCTTTAATGTTTGTAAGGTTGATATCTAGATCCAGATGCTGGACTAGATAGCCCATTCAATGTAATTAAATAGGGTAGGTATATTGGAGGGAAGAGCTCAAAGAGCCCCCTCAGGTAAAAAGAGATTTTGTATCTCATTTTGTAGTAAGTGGGGATAGAAGAGAGTCTGCGAGTAGAGAGCAGAAGAGAGAAGGAGCCAAGACCTTGTTACAGGTTGTGCTCAGGAACACTCTGTAAATATAGGCATTTTCCATTTAATATAACATAAGCATTTTTTCCTGCATGTATTTCTATGTTATGTGGATGTCTGTGAGTGTTCTATATATGATATGAATGTATGATGTTATCATGCATTTGCAAGATTTTGTTTGATTTCAAGTTTGAGAGGTCTTTGAGGCTTCACACCATGAGGGTGTGACAGAACGCTGCGGGTTCTGATAGCCGTGCACAAAGGTTGCACTTCTGAACTCTGCGGAGTTAGACAGAGACATGCCAGGTGGGCACATAAGATGAAATCATCAACTCAGGAGAAATACCTCAGGGTTGCTAAATACCATTGGAGGCAAGACTGTGTATGAGAGACACAATTGCAGACAGAAACTCTATTGTGAGTTCTGTGAGAGATCTGCTAGGTGGGCATTGAGCACAGGAAGAGGGTGTTGAAGAATAACTCTGTTGTGAGTTCAAAGAGAACTAGAATCACTAAGGATTCTGAGAGCTCTGCCAAGTGGGCACTAAGCAGGTGCAGGGAGTGCACAAGAGACAAGACTGTTGGATGTTTTGTGAGAAGATACTCTGCCAGGTGGACATTTGAGACATTGTGCAGACAGGCACAAAGGAGAAGAGAACTCTTTGAGTTTTGTATCATGAAGGAAGAGTCCACAGAGGGATCTTCACAGGGTTGTTGAAAACCCTGTAGACTCGGCAAGAAGTTGCTTGAGGCAGAGGATAGCCAAGAGGGCATCCATATTTCTCCATCGGAGGGAGAAAGGGGAGAAGAACCGAGTTTCCTTGGAGGTCAAATCTGCATGAAGGCTCAAGATTGATAGCACCTGTGTGGGTGCATGTGAAGACTCTGCAGGAGCGCAGACATCAGAATCCTTCGAGGGTTCAAAGGGAAGGAGAAGCCTAGGAGGGTCAGCGTTTTTATACGCATGGTGAAGCTCAAAGTGTAAAGAGTTTGTAAAGGAAAAGGAAGACAAAGGTGGATGCCTTTGAGAAATTTGAATTCTTCCAAGTCTCAGAAGACAGTGTGCAAGCTCAGAAGGGAGAGCACAACAGTAATCAGATCGACTGGAGAAAATAGATCTGGACCATTGGTTTCTACGTCCAGGAAGGAGCAGAAGGATCGCATAGAGGAAAGGAGACCATGAATCATCAAATCTCTTTCAGATACCCGTCAGCTGCTGGATCGGCCAGAATTGCATGAGGTTTAAGCCCTTGAAAGGAGAGGACAAAAGTCCCTACAGGTATCGAGATATCGGTCATCGGCATATCGGGAGTCTCGAAGACAGAAGATTGGGAATCTCTATGGGTAAAGTTCCAGGAATGATCTGGACCATCCGTTAGTGAAGACATGTGACAGAGATCGAGCGACCCGTCGGTATATCAGCTACCGGGGTTTTGAGTTGACAGAGGATTTCTGTCATTAGAGCTTCAAAAACTCCGAAACAACGATAGTGGATCAGGGTCGTCCATCAGTTAGGGACACGTGGCGGAGAACTAGATAATCAGGAAAGTTCTGATAGAAGGCCAAATCGGTGCATCAGAGTTCGACGTTTCGCGAGTCCTAAAGATGAGGCATCCGGGACATCAAAAGTCACAAAATTGCTAGGGGCGATCAGGACCGTCCATCTAGAGGGGATGCATGGCAGCGAGCGAAGCCTTCTGGAAAGGTCCCGAAAGGAGAACCGTTAATTGGGAAATCATGAGTCGGGAAATCGAGAATCCCATGGACAAGAAGTCCTTACAATTCAGAATCGCGACAAGAAGGGAAGCGCCATCGAGGGGCCAACTGTTAGCATATCGGAGAATCGGGATTTGAGGGATCGACGGTCCCGTGGGAAAATGCATTTCAGCATTTGAAACCCTGAAGTCCTGAAAGTTGATATAACTGTGATCATGCAAAGGGAGGTCGTATGGACCCAAAGGTCTAGCCCAGGGGACTAGCGGAAGTTGGAGCATATCAGGATTCGGCAGATCGCAAATCCTGAGGACAAGTGCATTTTGGCACTTGAAAGTCTGAAACCCTGAAAGAGGATATAAGGCTGCGGTCTTATGAGAATCGGTCACATGGACCAAGGCATAGCCAGGAGGGGATAAGGCCGGAAGAGAGCGCATCGACAAATCGGAGTTCGAGAGTTCAAGAGGATAGGAACTCTTGACGTAGGGGATCACGAAACCCCAAAACCTAAAATTAAGTTGGGGAGTTCACGGTTGAATGCAAAATGCCATGAGGGAGTGTAAGGACTTATGGATCGGGTTTTTAGTAGGATTCCAGGGGAGAATCGAATGAGCTAATTTGACTCAAAATGGGAATTTAATCGATCCTGTGAGCAGGAGCGCGCGACGAGGTGGTGGTCGTGCGTCTCTACTGCATCAGAAGGGGAAGAGTCACACAGAGAAGCAGAGAGAATAGAAGAGCGTGAGGCTGAGCACGAGGCTGAGAGGATTCTAGGAGACAAATATGAGCAACCAAAGGGAAGTGGTAAGACCCCCGTGGAACTGGGGGAAACCTTCATGCAAGTTATGAGTGATATGTTAGCTAGTCATCAGACCATGCCTTAATCCTTGGCTCAGGTGGCTGATAGATTGGCTATGGTGGGAATCTCAGGCACACAAGCCCCACATGAAACACAGGGGAACTCAGGGGCAGGCATTAGACCCCAACCACCTACTCGCACATACACCTCTGTGAGTAGGATATCTCGACATTTGTTTCCCAGTTTATAGAGGGCACCCCTAGTAGCAGCATAGATGATGATAGCACAGAGACTGCCCACTCATGTATAAGACATTGCAGAGTATCGGAGGGAGTATGAAACGTTGGGACGTGACTTCCATCAGGACATGACCCTAGTCGAGTATTGTGGACTCAGACTCATGAATCGCTCCAGAGAGCCACAAAGAGGAGAGTTGAAGTAGCAGTACGGGAAAAACATTGATTTCATCCAAAAAGTTGGTAAACTCACCATACCTTCTTTCAACGGATCATCCAAATGCACTGCTAGAGCTTGGGTACAGAAGCTATACACCTACTACAAGCTCAACCAGATGATCGAGACAGAGGCCATCAGTTTCACTACCTTACACTTGGAGGGTGAGGCACACGAGTGGTGGTATCATAGATTGGTGACATTGGGCCACAATCGCATCACCTCCTATAGAGTGTTCATAGAGAGACTCATGGATAGATTTGATAGGGGGGATCCAGAGATCCATTTCAGAGATCTACACTAGTTGAGACAAACTAGCACAGTAAGGGAATTCATCTCAGAGTTTCAGCAGGTAGCAGTGGAAGTGATAGTTATATATGAGCCTTGGTTGATCATGTTATTCAAAAAAGGGCACACAGAACCATTGAGAGGATGGGTGAAGGCATACCGACCTCACACCTAGCATAATTCCATCCTATGCACTAGATATTTGGCAGAATCTGTGCCAAAAACTAAACCCTTTACCAAACCCTTTGTACCACAGAGAGACAAGGACAAGAAGAATCCTCAAAGGGAATGGAAGGGTAAGCCCAAGCTAGATGATGACATGAGATGGGATTTTATGAGGAAGAAGCTTTGATTCTCTTGCAGAGACCCTTGGGTGCCAGGGCATAGATGCATGGGAAAGGGACAAATCCACTACATTGAAGTGGAATCATTCAGTGAGGAGGAGGATGAGAATATCACAGCACAGGAAGATAGTGATTTAGAGGATGAGACCACTCATGAGCCAGATAATTAGTTGAAGAAACCTTAGATACCAGTAGGGGCACAACCCAAGGAGGAGACAAAACCTCGTAGAGAGGTGAAAGGGGGAACCTTAGCCACCCTTTCAGGAGTATCCAGGTACAACACTCCAACTGATGATTTTGAGAGATTCCACGTAGCAGTGGCATGTGGATACACGATGACATGTTTGGACATGATACTAGACCTAAAGGTCAAACTAGGCAACTACACCTTGACAAACACTTTCTATGTAGTTGACCTGTCAGATACATATGCAGTATTGGGGGTACAATGGTTATATTCATTAGAGCAGATTGGGTTCAACTATCAGACGATGACCATGAGCTTCAGAGACACTAGTGGATTGAGAGTGGTACTAAGAGGCATGTCTACAGGAGCACCACGTGAAGTATCAGAAAAACGAATGGAGAGGATCTTCCATCATGGTGATATGGCCTATGCAGCAGAGTGTTTAATCACCACATGAAAGGATTCAGAGGGTAGAGAACAGTTCCATCGACAGATCAGAGAGCTTCTGAGCCAGTATGAGCCAGTGTTTGGGCCAATACCACTAGGGAGACAACCATATAGAGGATTTGAGCACACGATCAAGTTGGAGGCATGGGATACACCAGTGATCACTACACCTTATAGGCATCCCAAGAGGTTCAAGGACGAGATTGAGAAAGCAATCAGAGAGTTTCTTGTGATGGGGCACATTAGACCCAACATGAGTCCTTTTGCCTCTTCAGTCGTTCTAGTATTGAAGAAGGATGGCACATTGTGGATGTGCAATGATTAGAGATCTCTCAACAAGAAAATGATAAAGAATAGGTACCCCATTCCATGCATAGATGAGTTGATGGACGAGTTGCATGGGGAATTTTTCTTCACCAAGATCGATCTACGATCTGGGTATCATCAAATCAACATCAGGGAGCAGGACGTAGAGAAGACCGCATTCAAATTCCACTTCAGACATTTTGAGTTCTTGGTCATTCCATTTGGGTTGACCAATGCACCAACCACTTTCCTTTCTTGCATGAACCACATCTTCATATGAACGTTGAGGAAATACCTTTTGGTGTTCTTGGATGATATATTGATATACATCAGGATGTGGGATGAGCATTTGGCACATTTGGAGGAGGTTTTGAGCATTATGCAGGCATAGTCATTATATGCCAAGGAATCCAAATGTGAGTTTGGCATGAGAGAACTACTATAATTGGGGCATGTCATCGGTGAGCAAGGAGTACAGGTTCATTAGGAGAAGATCAGGGCCATTCTGGATTGGCCAACATCCAAGAACCTCACAGAGTTGAAGGGATTCTTTGAATTATGCAGTTACTACAGGAGGTTCATCAAGGGCTTTTCATAGTTGGGAGAACCACTCATAGATTTAACCAAGAAGGGTGCTTTTAATTGGACAGAGGAGGTTATGAGCACATTCCTTGTTCTATCCCTTCCAGACTTCTCACAATCATTTGTCTTAGAGTGCGACACATCAGGGGTGGGGATTGGAGTAGTTTTGATGCAGGGGGGTCACTCCATTGTGTTTGAGAGAAGAAATATCAATGATTCAGAGAGACTCTATCCTATTTACGATAAGGAAATGATAGCAATCATGCATTCCTTAACCAAATTCAGGCAGTATCTGGTAGGAAATATATTTGTAGTGAAGACTGATCATAACAGTCTCAAGTATTTCCTAGATCAGAAAGAACTTAGTGAGAGACAACTGAAGTGGGTCTCAAAAATCCAAGACTTTGACTTTGACATTGAGTATGTTAAGGGAAAAAGTAATATCGTAGCATATGCCTTGTCCAGGAGGCTAATAGGATGTTCGATGATGGACATTTGTACAGATTGGAAAGCTCATTTGTTGGTGGAGTACTCCAAAAAAAAATGTGCTTGTGAGGTGATGGATGGACATGTGGTTGATGATAGATATCGTGTTCTTGATGACGTCATTTTCTACAAGGACTGGATCTATTTCATTCCAAAATCTACCTTGAAGGGGAAAATTCTGAAGGTGTGTCATGATTTGCCTACATCAGGGCATCAGGGGTACTTCAAAACATATAGGCAGATCAGGGAGATATTCTCATCGAAGAGTCTCAAGGATGATGTGTTGAAACACATCTGGGAGTGCACGACTTGTTGGCAGAACAAGTCCGAGCAGACACACCCCACAGGGTTGCTACAACCTCTACCCATTCCAGAGCAGAAATGGGAGAGAATTTTTATGTATTTCATTACAGGCCTTCCTCGAGTGTAGGGCAGGGACTGTATATTTATGGTGGTCAATAGGTTGACCAAATTTTCACATTTCATTGCCATACCCATGGAATACAAGGCCATACAGGTAGCAGAGTTGTTTTTTAGGGAGGTATTTTGGTTGCATGGTTTACCCAGGCAAATAGTCGGTGATAGAGATGGGCACTTCATCAACACGTTTTGGCAGGAGATTTTCAGGTTGACAGGCAAAGATCTACCTACGAGTACCATCTACCACCCACAAACAGATGGACAGACGAAGATCATCAACAAATGGGTGGAGGGGTATCTGAGGAATTATGTGGGAGGGTAGCAACGCACATGGGCAAGATGGTTACACATGGGTGAGTATTGCTACAACACAACTTACCATATGTCTATCAGGATGTCATCGTTCAGGGCATTGTATGGATACAATGCACCCTCCTTTGTGGAGACTGTGTTTGGGGACAACAGGATCATGGGGGCCAAAGACTGGGTGGAGGAGAGTCAGAGGATTCTGCAGGCAGTGAGGGAGAACTTGTAGACAGATCAGAACCAAAAGAAGATCTATGCAAACCGACAGAGTCGAGCACAGTTTTGAGGTAGGGTATTTGGTTTTTCTGTGATTACAACCATACAAAGAATCCTCCTTGAAGAGAAGCGGAAGCTAAATTTTTATGGTCCATACAAAGTCATCAATAGGACAAGCGAGGTGGAATACGAGATAGAGATACCAGAGGGTAGCAAGATTCATAACGTCTTTCACGTCTCTTGCTTTAAAAAGGCCACGGGACAACAGATTAGTATTTTAGAGGAGTTGCCACCCTTGGATGAAGAGGGCTAGTTGGAGCTAGTGAAAGAGGAGGTACTAGAGCAAAGAGAGTGCAGGTTGAGGAGTAGGGTCATCAGGGAGTCTTGGTTAGATGGAGGGGTCTTCCAGTGGAGGATTCTACATGGGAGGGAGAACATATTTTGCAACACTGAGGATTGATGTTGCTTGAGGACAAGCAATCATGGGAAGCCAGGACTATGATGTCCCATTCCTAAGAGAAGGCTTGTAGGGAGTGACTTAGTAGTCTATGTGTTCCCATAGACTATAGTCAGACACAAACATGGAACAAAAGGGAGAAATAAGGGTGATTTGTGGATAAATGATGAATTAAGCCAAAAAGCATAGGAAAATTCACTTAAGCCTAAGTCAACGAAGAATTAGAATGAAAAGGTGCTAAAGGGGGACTTAATTAATTAATTATTCACCTTAGGAGGAAAAGCGTCTAGCTTAAGTGAGGTCAATGGTGAATTAGATCAGGAAGAGTATAAAGGGAGGAATTCAACCTAATTCCTCATTATGCATTGCTATGATTTGATGTTGAGATTTCTCAAAGGAGGAAGAGATTCGACTTATACTATTTTTTGGATTTCTAGAGGAAACCACCACCATCGATAGGTTTCTGTGTTGAGAGACACACCCTAGACCATCATAGATACCATCCAGTATTTCACCATGCTATTCAGGAGTATCTAGTTGCAGTGTTGCGCAACTCAGTTAGTGAGGGCGCAAGGTTAGATAGAGGGGTTGTTTAGCTGCACGGGATCATAGCTCGAATTGTAGTTCCTTCTGACCCAATTGAGATACAACCATGGCACGTAGATTATGACTCTTCCCATCGGATTCAGACGATGGAATCCTTCAGGGCACATCATTCAACCATCTAGGGTGCAACTCTTTTGGAAGGACAGTTGGTGTTATAGACAGAGCATCAAAGTAGATCCGGGGAAACCCTTTTGACCCAGTTCCACATTTTTTGAGGTAAATGTTTTGAGTCCTATATCAGTCGATTCTATTGGTGGAATCATTTAGACGCATCCAGAGAGCCCAGGAGGTGCACAGACCCCCAGGGGACAAGATCCGGAGCATAAAAGGATAAATCTTCCATTTGACAGTCACCAGGATCATTCTAGAGGCCAAGGCACTTCTATTGGGATAATTTCCAGCTCATTCTGACGAGTATAGCCTTTTGAACGGGTTTTCCAGTTTGTAGCGGTTACCATGCTTCTCTGGAACCGCTGATTTTGTCGATCTGTCTGTGCATGCATCAGATCTGCCTTCATCTTCTGATCATGAGTATTTTATGTTATTTTCTTGTATTCCAGTGATGATCCATGAGATCTAACTGGTGACTATCTTCTACATTTTCAGTATTTCATTATATTTCCATGCTTGAATCTCATAATACATATTATTGGTTGGTTGATGTTCATTATTTGTGAATGCGTCATATATATGACTTTTTAAACCATAATGTATAACATGCACATGAAACAACCACAAAACATCTCAAGCACATAACTAAAACGCATCCAGAAACCCCCAGAGTAACAGATCTAAAGATAAAACGCATCCAGAAACCCCCAGAGTATCAGATATGTGAGTCAGAACACTAGATCCGTAGTAGATATCCAGATCAGCTGGATTAGGGATATTTCATGGTTGACCAAAATCTTATATTTCAAGAGGATATTCTTTCTTACCCTCAAAGAGAACTTGGTCATAGCTCAGAATTGCATGAGGCAACAAGGAGATCAAGGTCCCTCATAACATCAATTTTTTAAAGGGGACCAGATGTTTCTTTGACTGCATCCTTATAAGAAGAATTCACTCAAGGATGATCATTATCATAAAATAGAGCCCAAATTTTATGGTCCTTATATAGTTCTCAAGCATGTGGGAAAGGTGGCCTATTAGTTAGCTTTGCCCATTCATTCTAAGATCCACCCTGTTTTTCATGTCTCCTTTTTAAAGAAGGTTATTGGAACTGAGTGCCAAACTCAAACCAGTCTTCTTGAGTTGGATGAATAATTCTCCATCTGGTTGCAGCCACAATCCATCTTGGAACATCTTGAGTCTTGTCTCCGACAATGCACCATTAAGGAAGTGTTAGTGTAGTGGAAAGACCCAACTCCAGTAGATGCCACCTAGGAGCCAACTACCATTCTGCAACAATTTCCTCATCTCAATCCTTGAGGACAAGGCTACTTTTTAAGGGGGAGGCCATGTTAGGGACCTAACCTCCCTAACCCCTCACGTAGGTAGAATAATATATTTTCCATGCAATAAAGGCCAATATTAATAAGGCCTATTAATAAGGAAGAATAAGTCAAATGTAAGAAGGCATAATAAAAGCTTCTTCTTCTAGACTTTTATTTTGGTAGATAGATTTAGTGTAAATAGGATTTGAGGGAATGAGAAGTTTTTTCTTGAGAATTATTGTAATAGAGCGCTGCTCTACTGGAGCTTCCCCCCTCAAAGTGTTAAGTAAACATTGTTTCCTATCAATAAAGGTATTATTTTGGTGTTGTGGTTTCATCTATTGTGTTGTTCCACTATTATTCTCTAAAATATTTATGTTTTTATCTATTATAATAGATCTGGTACCTTACATTGTCTCCTTTGATGAATTTTGTCCCATATATCTTTGTAATATCCTTTATAAAATCCATTCTAAACTCATTGCCTTATGTTTGAATCCCTTCCTATCCCACTACATTTCCCCTAAGCAGTTTGGCTTCCTCAAAGATGGTCGCTTAATACATGAGGCAATTGGCGTAGTGTATAAGGAATGGTTTCACTCCATTAAAACCAAAAACAAAGATGTTTTGGTCTTCAACATTGACCTTTTAAAAGAATTTGATAGGTTTTCCTTGTTATTTCTCATACTATTGTTACTGCAGATCGACCTAGACCATCATTTTTTAAGTGGATAATGGCGGTTGTCATTACTTCTCTTTCAATTAATGGAGTTGGCACCACCTTCTTCAATTCTAGTAGAGGGATGAGACAATGATTCCCCTTATCACCCTATCTTTTTATCTTGGTGATGGAAGGTCTTAGCCTAGCCTTGAAGCTCGATGAACTCTTGCCTTCCATGGAATCTCTTTCGGCACTCAAACAATTCTCACCCATTTACTTTTTGTTGATGACGTATTAATTTTTTGTCGTTGTGCTCTTGCATACTAACAGTCCTTAAAGGATATTCTTAATAATTTTAGCGCAACAACAGGAATGCTCATAAATGATAGAAAATATTCTATCTATCTTCGTTTTGTTTGTGAAAATTTCAGAACCTTGTTCAACAATATGTTTCCTTTCGCACTCAAAGAGATTGATGAGGGAATCTTGTATTTAGGTTATGACATAAATCCCAATAATTATGGCATTAAGGATTGGTCTTGGTTAGTAGCAAAGGTGGAGAAAAAAGTGAATCTTTATGCCTAACCATCCAACCAGGTAATTTCACCCACAACAAATCTCCTGAACAATAAAATTTAAACTACTAGTACATTTAATCACTTCCCTTGCAAGGAAAACTATCAATGCACCAAGTCACCACAACCCTACTAACACCATTCAACGACACACACTTTCTTCTCTAATCAATTCTCCACATGTGTTTTACAATAGGCTCACCATCGCTTCCAAAGGTTGAAGCAAAGATTTATGATTTTGTGATCACAACTACAATGAAAATCCTTTAAGAACCGAAAATGATTCTCGATACTTGGAGGCAGATGATAGTCACATTTTCAAATATGCACTATTAATTCATTTCATCTCTTCATCGTTCGCTCTTCACCAAGAAATCATATTACCACCTTAGACCTATCACCACTCTTTCTAATCAATGTGTTAGGGTCCTAACCCGCACATAGGTAGAGAAATATATTTGGATGTAATAAAGGTCAATATTAATAAGGCCTTTCAATAAAATAGAATAATATGGATGTAAGAAGACCTAATAGAAGCTTCCACTTCTAGAAGGATATTCCTCTAGATGCTTCTCTTGATAGACATATTTAGTATAAATAAGGGTCGAGGGTATGAAAACCCTAGCTTGGATATTATTGTAATAGAGCACTTCTCAACTGGAGGTTTCCCCCTTGAAGAGGCCCGTGAACATTGATTTCTGAATCAAAGTGCTATTTTTGTTGTTGTTCTGATATCATTTCTATGTTATTATGGAGATTATGCTGGTTATATTACTGTTATTCTGCCATTTCTAGCATTTTATTTATGTTCTGCATACTTTTTATATCTGCTATATTACAAGTGGTATCAGAGCACTTTCCTTGGTAGAAATTGCGGGAATTTATTTTTTTAGGGTAGAGACGTATTCTGACGTCTTTAAGCCACAAAGATCTGTCGTTACGTGCATAAACCCGCGGTTGAAGGATTCATACACGCAAGAAATACAAGTGGTTCTTAAGCATACATATGTTGGCCACCCTTGTAACCCCTGTTGGTACCCCTTCGAGTGGTAGCGCATCAGACAACACCTATGTACGGATCGACCTATATTTCTTGAAGCCCTCTTTAGATAAACCGATCGGCCACCTAACTGCTATACTGCCACCGAGAAAAACACTCGGGAAGATACTCTCTAGTACCTGGGTAGTCGGGTAGTACGACTAAGGGAACGGTCTATCCTCCTTAGTTAGTGCCCTGAGATATTGGGCCGAGTACTATTGTTGGACCCCGCACGTATATCAGAGAGCTATAGCATAGGGAAAACCCTTGTTTGTAGAACCCTTGAATACCTAACCCTTGGGGGACAGAAACATAAACAAATTAAAACAGACAAGATCTGTTGTCGCACAAATGTGTTCGGGTTGTCAAATCACTACACTTTTCTTACTGGTTAAGCATTTGTGGATTTCACCGTTGCAGTATTCTTCAGACCAGAGTATAACTCCACAGGTGTAAAAAAAAAAAAAAGGTCTGGAAATTTTTTCACCATTATTTGAGACATGTTCCATTGGATTCATCTCTTCGCCCTTATCACATTCATCCATATCATTTTTCGAAAAAAAATTTGACCCCGCCCGCCCCTTTTCAGTTCACCCATCCTCATGGTCCATACCCGTAGCCAAGACCTGGAAACTCGCTTCAACACCTTGCAATCTGATCTCCTCGAGACCCAAAAAGAAGTAAAACAACTTAGTGCTAATGTTTCCTCCATCGATACAACCATCAATACAACCATGTAGTCCTCAATGGAGGAAGTCAAACAAGAACTGACCACCCAGCTTGAATCTGTCTTTGCATCACTCTACACCAAACTGAACATCCCTATAGATGACCCTTTCTCTGATGCACCTCCAAAGATTGAAGGTGAACATTCCTCCCATTCCCATACCTTTCAACACCATCACTTTCAACGTGACCTATGACTTCCGCGGGTGGATGTGACCAAATTTGATGGCTCGGACCCCATTGGTTGGGTAACCCAAATGGAACATTATTTCTCTTTATACGACATTACAAATGACTTGGCCAAACTCCGGTATGGTGTTCTCCATATAGATCAAGAACATTGGCAATGGTGGCAATGGAGAAAAACTTCCCATCAAGGGTGTATTGCTTGGACCCAATTTGTGAATGAGCTTTATGAACGCTTTGACACTGAGACCAACCATTTGGGCCATTTGACAAAGTTGAAAAAATCAAGAACAATAGAAGACTTCATAGCTGCCTTTAATCACCTGGATTTTCGAACAGAGGGCATGACTAATGCTTTCTTTTGAGAGTGTTTTATCAGTGGCCTCAAGGAGGAGATTCAGGCCCATGTCCTCATGGCTTGACCCTCGAGTTGGGTGGAGGCTACTAAAAGAGATAAAGAAGCACAACAGGTTGTATCCTCTCAAAACTAAAAACCCTCCTTTATCCCTTGCCCTAAACCCGTAAATCCCACTACTCCCTCCGCCCCATTAAAGATCCAAAAATTGACCAGGGCTGAAATGGCTGAATGCCAACTCAAAGGCCTTTGTTATAATTGTGATGACAAATATTTTCCAGGCCACAAGTGGAAGGAACAAAATCTTTTTATGGCCATCTCTGAGGATATTTCAGAAGAGGATGTTGAAACTCCCCTTGTGTCTGAGTCACCTGAAATCACTGACATAACCCCTCCCTCAGACCCTCCCGAAGTGGAACCAGTCAGTTCCCTCAATGCTCTCACTGGATTCTCCGCTCCCCAAACCCTCAAGTTAATCAGTTACATCAAGCATCGGAAGGTCATCATTCTAGTTGATAGTGGAAGCACCCATAATTTTATTCATTGCCGCATTGCCCAAGAAAATCATTTCTACATCCATGCCATCAACAATTTCCAAATCATGATTGCCAATGGTGGTTCAATGAAATGTGGAGGGAATTGTGAAAATTTCCGTCTCCAAATTAGTGACTACCACCTCAAATCCCATATGTTTGCTATCGACATGGGCGGTTGTGACATTGTGTTGGGTGCAGACTGGCTAAGGACTTTGGGTCCCACTCTCATGGATTTTAAGGAATTAACCATGCAATTTGACTAGGAAGGCCACCAATATAAATTCCAAGGCATCATTGTTGGTTCACCTGAGGTCAATAGTTCCCATCGCATGGAAAAGATGCTCAAAAAAGGTCATTCTGGTGTCATTGCCCAACTCCATGCCATACAAGCAACAGAGACACCCTTGGTGCTGCATGACCTCCAAGCCCTCCTTTCTAAACATCAAATGGTATTTTCCACTCCCCAAGGACTCCCTCCTTCCCGCGGTGTTCATGATCATTCCATTCCCCTTGTACCAGGAATCCTTCCTCCCAATATCCTTCTGTATCGCCACCCCTTTTCACAAAAAAATGAAATTGAGAAAATGGTCCAGGAACTCTCTAATGCATGCGTTATCCACCCTAGTACGAGCCCTTACTCTTCTCCTCTAGTCATGGTCCTGAAGAAAGAAGGTTCTTGGAGAATGTGTCTTGACTTCCATGCCCTCAAAAAAATGACCATTAAAGACAAATTTCCCATTCCTGTCATTGATGACCTCCTGAATGAATTGAGTGGCGCCCAATTCTTTACTAAACTTGATCTTTGCTCAGGCTATCACCAGATACGTATGAAAGAGGAAAACATTCCTAAGATGGCCTTTCGAACTCATGAGGGCCACTATGAGTTTTTGGTCATGCCCTTTGGCTTGTGTAATGCCCCCTCCACCTTCCAAAGCCTCATGAATCATGTCTTCCGTCCCTTTCTCCTTCATTTTGTCTTAGTTGTCTTTGATGATATCCTCATCTATAGAAAAACCTGGACAGACCATCTTACTCATGTGGATCGAGTTCTCCATCTACTCTCTCAGCACCAACTTTTCTTAAAACAGTCTAAATGTGCTTTTGGTGACTCAGAAGTAGAATACTTGGGTCATCTGGTTGGCAAGGATGGCGTCAAGGTGGATCCGAAAAAGATTGAAGCTATGCAAGATTGGTCGCACCCAAAGATTCTCAAAAGCTTGTGGGGATTTCTAGGCTTAACAGGGTATTATCGCAAGTTTGTTAAGAATTATGGAAAGATTGCAGCACCTCTCATTGCTCTCCTAAAAAAGAACTCTTTTACTTGGACTCCAGCTGCTACTCAAGATTTTCAAACCTTGAAGATGTCCATGTGCACCACTCCAGTTTTGGCCCTTCCTGATTTCACAAAGACCTTTATGTTGGAATGTGATGCCTCAGGGAAAGGAATCAGTGTTGTCCTTATGCAAGCGGGTCAACCTTTGGCCTTCACCAGTAAGCAACTATCTGAAAGGAATCTAGGCAAACCCATATATGAAAAGGAAATGTTGGATATTCTGCATGTTATTGATCTTTGGTGGCCTTATCTCTTGGGGCAACGTTTCCAAATTAAGACAGACCATCAAAGTCTCAAGTACTTTCTGGAACAACGCATTTCCTCCCCAGAGCAACAAAAATGGGTGAGTAAGCTCTTTGGATATGATTATGATATCATTTACAAGAAAGGCAAAGAGAATGTGGTGGCGGATGCACTGTCCCGAAAATATGAAGAAGAAGGATCCCTTTTTTCTCTTTCCTTCATTGTACCATATTGGTTCCAAGTTGTTCGCCAGGAATGGCTACAAGATCCCAAAAGTTCGCATCTGATCCAGCAATTGCAGACCAATGCTCCAGCTCCCCCAAGGTACTCTTGGCTCCAAGATGAGCTTCGATACAAAGGTCGTTTGTATTTAAGTAAACAATCAAAGCTTAAATCCACAATACTTTTTGAGCTTCATGCTACACCCACAGCGGGGCACTCCGGGTTCACCAAAACCTATGACAGGGTCAAACGTTCTTTTTTCTAGGATGGTATGAAACAGGACATCCATAATTTGTTGTTGAATGTGATGTGTGTCAACGCAACAAGGGAGAGACAGTCAACTATCCGGGCACACTACAACCTCTTATGATTCCACCTATTATTTGGAAGGATATCTCTATGGACTTTATTATCGGCTTACCCAAATCAGGACATAAATCAGTCATAATGGTGGTTGTGGATCTCCTTTCCAAGTATGCTCATTTCTGCGCTCTTCAACACCCATTTACTGCATCCACGGTGGCTCAAATTTTCATGGACCAGGTCTTCAAGCTTCATGGCATACCACACTCTATTGTTTCTAATCGTGACCCAACTTTCACAAGCAATTTTTGGCAAGAACTATTCAAGCTATAGGGCACCCAATTGCATCTCAACACAACTTATCATCCCTAGACTTATGGTCAAACGGAAGTTGTCAACAAATGTTTGGAAACATATCTGAGGTGTTTTGCCTCTGAAAAGCAAAATCAGTGGGCTCAATGGTTACCCTAGCTGAATGGTGGTACAACACTTCTTACCATACATCTACACGCATGACTCCTTTTGAAGCGGTATATGGACAGAAGCCACCTTCAGTTCTCTCATACTTACCGGGTACCTCAAAGGTCCAGGCAGTTGACCAAACACTTATAGTTTGAGAGGATATTCTCCATGCCCTCAAAGAGAACTTGGTCATGGCACAAAATCGCATGAAGCAACAAGAAGATCAAGGTCGCTATGAACGTCAATTTGCAGAAGGGGATCAGGTGTTTCTGCGACTGCAACCATACAAGAAAACTTCCCTCAAGGCCGAGCATTGTTAGAAGTTAGCGCCCAAATTTTATGGTCCTTATATAGTTCTCAAGCGTGTGGGACAAGTCGCCTATCAGTTAGCTCTACCCAGTCATTCGAAGCTACATCCTGTTTTTCATGTTTCATGCTTAAAGAAGGTGATTAGAACTAGGTTCCAAATTCAAACCAACCTTCCTGAGTTAGCTGAAGAAGGATCCATTTGGCTACAACTAGAAGCAGTTTTGGACCAGCATGAGTGTCGCCTACGTCAGAGAACCATCAAGGAATTGCTAGTCCAATGGAAAGATACAACTCCAACAAATGCCACTTGGGAACCAACTACCATTCTGCAGTAGTTTCCACATCTCAAGCCTTGAGGACAAGGTTGTTTTTAAGGGGGCGAACATATTAGGGTCCTAACTCGCACATAGGTAGAGCAATATATTTGGATGTAATAAAGGTCAATATTAATAAGGCCTTTCAATAAAATAAAATAAGGCAGATGTAAGAAGACCTAATAAAAGCTTCTGCTTCTAGAACGATCTTCCTCTAGATGCTTCTCTTGAAAGGCATATTTAGTATAAATAAGGGTCGAGGGTATGAAAACCCTAGCTTGGAGATTATTGTAACAGAGTACTGCTCAACTGGAGGTTTCCCCCTCGAAGAGGCTCCTGAACATTTCTTTCTGAATCAAAGTGCTATTTCTGTTGTTGTTATTATATCATTTATGTGTTATTTTGGAGATTATGCTGGTTATATTACTGTTATTCTGCCATTTCTAGTATTTTATTTTTGTTTTGCATACTTTTTATATCTGGTATATTACAAAATGTGTAATCAAATTTGTATTATGTTAGGTACTTTGAAGCTTATCCTATTTTGCATGCACAACAACTTCTGATTCAATCATGGATTACATAAATTTATTTAACTACAACATATTCAAACAATGTCAATAAGTTCTTCTTTCTTCAAGACTTGAAACATTTCTTCTTTAACATACAACTTTAACACTTATACATTTTTTCCTCAAACAATGCCAACAATTCAAACATTTCTTCTTACTTCAATAAAGATCCAAACTCTTTCTTTGTGAACACATTCAATTCAAGTTGATAAGTTAGAAGATTGTTTGGAGGATGCAGGTTGTGTTGGTCTGACTCTCACTAGTATAGTCATCATCCTCCTTCTTTATGTTGACGATATTGTTCTTATGGTGAAGAGTCTATATGACCTAGGTAAGAAACTAATAACACTTAATGACTTCTTCTCTAGCATGGGCATGATTGTGAACACTAACAAAACAAAGGTTAGGATAGTTAAATCCAAAATGATCACTTACAATACTTTTGTTTATGACAACAATATCTTGGAGGAAGTGCCTTCGTACAAGTATCTTGGAATTGATATCCACCACAAGCTGAGTTGGAACTATAATGTTAAAAAGAGGATAAATGGAGGGTAGAAATCTTATTATGGGCTTGAAAACAATTGTAAATCAACAAACCTTTGGTTTTGGAATAAAAAAAAAAAATCTTCTTTCACACTCTCGTCACTCTAATTATCTTATATGGATGTAAAGTTTGGGGTTGCAGTATATCTAGAGCATGTGGTCTTCACTTAGTGAACCTGTGACATAGCACCTATATTCATGGGATATTAATGATACCCCTAATTTCACTAGATATTGAAAAATACCTCCCAAAATCCTTTTGTTGAACCCCCCTCTCGATACATCTTTCCAATAAAAACCCTTTATTTTTACTAGATATCCCATATTTTTACTGTATTCTCCATTTGATGCCTCCCCAATACCTATAACCCCCTCGTACCTTTCATCACCCCCGCTCCCCTTAATACCTACAATACATTGTCTCTATTTTCACAATTTTAAAACCCCCTTTATGAATGAATGCGCTAAGATATTGGTCAACAAGGTCAATCCCCTGTGATCTAGATAATCCTGGAGAAAGATAGAATGGATCCAAAATAATTTTATAACTTATAATCTCATAATTAAGGGAAATACACCCTATTTTTCCTCCTCATAGAAGCAAGTCTTTCACCCATTGAGATCATTGGTATGATTATATACCTAACGTACAAGAATAAGATAAATAACATGGATGACAAGAGGCTCCCCAAAATTGCTGCAAACTCTAGCCAAACATGGCTCAAGGGGGGATAGAATAAAGATGCCAATTCTTGGCTAAATCATTTAGGAATACAAGAAGAAGCCATCATGCAAAATATCGATAATATTACAAATATTGTCACTTCTAAATTTAAGGAGAATATGTGGTGTGATAAAGAATTAGTGGATAAAAAGAAATTAAGATACTATAAGGAGGTGGTCAACCCTAATTTAGAAGATCAAAATTACCCCTTAGTTTTGAAAAGTGTAAAGAAGAAAATCAACATTGTTAAAATAAGAACAAACTCTCACGGTCTACATAGTGAAACTGGACATTGGACAACTCCCAAAACACCTTAAGATGAGAGAATTTATCATATTTGTGACATTGAGCGGGTAGAAGATGAAAAACACTTCCTCTTGGATTTTCTTTCCTATACCCATATTAGATCCCAATTTAAAAAATTATGTCACATGACCGACCTTCCTAACCTCCTAAGTCATCAAAGCTATGGTGATCTTGGAAAGCTTCTCTCTATGCTTTTTGATTATAAAAATACAATTTTAAAGAAATTGAAGTAATCTCTTACCTTCTTAAGGTCGATAGACCAATTGGTTTGAGTGGAGGTTCATCATCGTCATCACACACACACACACACACACACACACACATATATAAAGAAATTGAAAGTAAAAAAAATATTCTCGTTAAAACATTTTAATGTTCTTGCTCAATATGAGAGAGATGTTTAATTTCTTTCATACTCAACATGGAGTTAACACTACCATAGATAAAATATTTCAAGATCTACCTATATCGACTATATATATATATATATATATATATATATATATATATATATATATATAGAGAGAGAGAGAGAGAGAGAGAGAGAGAGAGAGAGAGAGAGAGATTTATTATACTATTAATATGTGTTTTATACTTATTAGTATGCTGAAGATGTGCAATTCTTTCAATGGTTTAATATGCAATTGACATGTGTCATTTAAGTAAAATATTTTAATATATACATATACATATACATATATATGCATAAAGAAATTGAAAGTAAAAAATTCCTATGGCACAAAAAGAGACTTTCTAGAGTTGAAAAAAAATATAGTAATCTTGTTACACATATGAGAGAGATGTCTAAATCCTTCAATGCTTAAGGCATTTAAAAAAATATTAATAACAGGTAAAATATTTCAATATGAGCTTTATATATATATATATATATATATATATATATATATATATATATATATATAA
>ML797585.1:815669-833048 GCA_009831015.1 Picea engelmannii | reverse complement strand
TGTGCTCAATATGGAGTTGATAAGAGACATTTAAAAATAATATTAATAACAAAAATTATTTGGACTAAAAATATAATATTTCAAGATCCACCTTAAGTAAAATAATTCTATATCAACTTTAGAGAGAGAGATTTATTACTCCATTAATGTGTGCTTTGTGCTTTCTACTTCTCAGTATGATGGAGATGTGTAATTCCTTAATGCTTTAATATGGAGTTGACACGTGTTATTTAAAAAAATATTAATAAGAAAAAAATCCAATGTGGACCATAAATAAAATATTTCAATGTTCACAATACCTAAAATATTTTAATATTACATGCATATACATATATGCATAAAGCAATTAAAATTAAAAAAATTCTTATTGCACCCAAAGACACTCTAGAGTTGAAAACAAATTAATAACAAAAAAAATGACGTATGGTGTGTATATATATCTTAAGAACCAACATAGATCCAACTTAACTCCTAATAAGGTGCAAACATTTACTCAAGTTTTGTGCTCTAAAAAAGGTTTGCACCTCAAAAGATTTGATTCTTCTCCACCCATGATATAGCCAAAGTTCAGATGGATTTACGCTAGTGGTTAAAACAATTGAATGGCTTATGAAGGAAATGTGTAATTTTTTCAATGCTCAACATGGAGTTGATATATATATATATATATATATATATATATATATATATATATATATATATNTATCTTAAGAACCATTGTAGATCAATCTTAATTCAAATCCAAATCTATCATGCACTAAGAGGGATTAAATCTATTGACGTGCAAATTTTAATTCAAAATTTTCCCTATAAAAAAAAATTTGCACCTCAAGGGATTTGATGTTTCTCCGCTCATGATAGATCTGGAGTTAAGATGGATCTATGGTGATGGTTAAAACATTTTAATGGTGTGTTTCTCAATATGAGGGAGATGTGTAATTCCTTTCATGCTCAATATGGAGTTGACATGTGGCGCGTTCACACACACACATATTCTTATTGCACCAAAATGTGCTTTCTACAGTTAAATATGAGGGAGATGTGTAATTTATTTCTTCAACATGGAGTTGACATGTGTCACACACACACACATATATATGGTTAAAATTGGTGTGTTGTTGAGTATGAGAGGTGTGTGTGTGTGTGTGTGGTTAAAACTAGTGTGTTGTTGAGTATGAGGGAGATTTGTAATTCATTCCTTGCTCAACATGGAGTTCACAAGTGGCTTGCAAGCATGCATACACATATTATGAACTGGCATAGATTCATCTTAACTCTGATCTATCATGAGCCAAGAGGGATCTGATCCCTCGAGCTGCAAACATTTCCTCAAGTTTTTCACTCTAAAAAAGGTTTGCACCTACATGTTTTTCACTCTAAAAAATGTTTGCACCTACAAAGGCTTAATCTCTCTCGGCTTGTGATAGATAGAGAGTTAAGATGGATCTTGGTTAAAACATTTCAATGGTGTGTTGTTGAGTATGAGGGAGATCTATAATTCCTTTTGTGTTCAACATGGAGTTGACAATTAGGGCGTGCATATGCGCACACACACACACACACACACACACACACACACACACACACACACGTGTGTGTGTGTGTGTGTGAATTGTCAACTATATGTTGATATAAAGAACCATAGACCCATTACACATACACATGTGTGTGTGTATGTGTCAATTGTCAACTCTATGTTGATATAAAGAACCAACCTAGACCCATTTTAACTCCAGATGTATCATGAATTAAGAGAGATATTGCCAACTCTATATTGATATAGAAAACCAATATATATCCATCTTAACTCCAAATCTATCATTTAACAATCTCTCTGTTATATAATATTTATAAGTCCAAAAAATTAATTCAATCAATTATTATTAATGAAATACACTACACTCCTTTACATGAACAAATTTACTATAGATACCGTTTATAAATGTGAGAAGCATTTTTTGAATTTCCCTACAAAATCTTCCTTAAAAATAAATAAATCTTCATATCATAAAATGTCTCGATATTAATAAGGAATATCATTTGAGAATCAAATTTGTGGAAAACATTTCGAAGCAAGATCACCATTAACTAAACAAACAAAGAATAATAAATGTTTTATATTATACAGTCAATCAGATTTGGAAAAGAATCCAAAACCGGCCATTTTGGAATATTTTATTATAATCCAAAACCGGCCATTTTGAAATATTTTATTACTTTTTAATGTACAGATGTCAACAACTAAGTTGATAAGTGTGCTCGCTGACAACAGAAGAAGGCGATGGATGCTTCGTTATATAACATGAAAAAACAATATAACATAAATAAATAATTAAAGGACGTTCACAATAAAGAGAGTAATTCGGGGGCCCAAATTGCGACAGGTGGGCAAACACATTGAAAACCGTAATTTGACAAAGTCTCATAGCATAATCAAAGAAGAGGGAATAGCCGTGGAAAAGATAATAACCTATAAAAAATATTTTTTGACATTGTCTTTTTGGTTGGGGCAATATTTTCTGCGGCCAAAAGACATAGTTTGATCTTAGGGAAAACAAAGCAAAACATAAATATTTAAAAAATATATCTGGCATGTAAACACTTAGAAGTTAAATAAATATTTTAATCACAATTATATATCTTAAATAGAGTTCACACTCCAAACATTTTAGCATTTTATTAACATATTTTCAACTACCAAAATAATTTTAAAATAAAATATAATCGGAAGGGTATCCATTGATAAAGCGAGAATGTGTGTGGCTGTTGGATGGTGATGTAAGAGGAAAAGGTGGTGTACTAGTGGAAAGGGTGCATGACACCCACCCATAGAAATGAAATTACTCTGTGGGAAGTAAATAATTATTTTTAAATCCCAACCTCAATGAGCTTGTAATATAAAAATATTGACAAGTTTTTATTTGGAAGTACCAAAAATAAATAACAATTTGTATTATGATCCATTTACATAATAGTAATAAGTTTTTTTTAATGAAGAGATGAGACTATGTACATCTAAAAATATGATATGATAACAACTTATCTCCGAGTCAATTGGATTCATTACAAGTTCATCCAACAAACTAATATTATCAAGTTTCATGTTTTCCCTCAGGCCATATTGGATTATGTGTGTTGTAAGTTCAGTTGGAAAATATGGTGGGCTTCTAGTTTCTTGGGATTCTACTTGCTTAGATTTAGTGTTGGTCCTAAGTGTTGGAGGAATTTTTTTGACAGGTTCAAATTTAGCTTTGAAAAGGAAGGTGTCGCTGCTGAAAGTTTACGGACCATGCCAAGATCGTAAAACTTTTTGGGGAAAGGTTGACAGAGCTAGTCTTTTATCTATTGATGATCTAATTATGGCAGGTGATTTGAATTTAACAACAAACTCAGGGGAAATTTGGGGTGAAACAACCCAGGTCGACTCATTGGCGGGCTTTATCACAGAGTTATCTTCAAAAGACAATTTGGTGGATGTGGCCTCGACTGAGGTGGTGCTGACATGGAGGAACGACAGGAAAGGAATAGAAGGTATATCAAAAGGATTAGACAGGTTCTATGTAGAGAAGATTGTTCTTTTAAATTCTGGCAGATTCTGAGCATGGGTTGAGTATCCTTACATATTCGACCATTCGCCAATGATTCTTCGGTTGGGAGAAGTCAGATCAAAGGAAACTTATCCTTTTAAACTAAATCCTGCATGGTTACGAGAAGCAACATTCGATGAGTTGGTGAAAGTGGTATGGCAGGACACAACAGTGCATCAACACGAGGGAGCTCAGAGTGTAAGGTCTCTGTCCCCACAGAGCCTTATAAAACACAAGTTAAAATAGAGAATAGATAAATGTTATCCTGTACTATGTAATCTTCAGCGTTTAACCATAATTTATTCAGTAGAAATTTGAATTTATTAACAACATGAAATAAATCACATTATAATCAAATAACACAACATATTCAATAGCTTAATGATAACCACCTAAAATCATGAAAATACATACCTTTGTCTGATGTTGTTTCACCAATCTTCGTATGTCCTCGTTGCTGCTTTGCCCAAACTCTTCCCAAAACCGAATCTTTCCTCCCTGCTAGCTAGGAACAGAGCCTATCCGACTCCCTAGCTCCAGGATTTCCGTGAGGATTCCTAGCCCCCGAGCCCAAAACTCCCAGCAACTTGGTGCACCCCTGCAACAGTCCACCCAAACTCCAAACCAGAAAAATATCCCAAACAGAAAATACAGTCCCTGCTCTCAAAATACTCCCTTTCCCCAAAATTCCAAAAGTCCTTCTCTTGAATGCCTCTGCCCCCTCATATCCTCCCTTTCCGAATGCCTCTGCCTTCATTTAATGCCACCCACCTTATCCCTCCATTTAATACCTTATCCCTCCATTCAATACCCTATCCCTCCATTCAATGCTTTATCACTTCTTACGTAAAGTTTTCTAATAATAAATTAAAAGTTATTAAGCCTTTAATTCGTTATCCCAAACATTAAATGTGTTAATTAATCAATTAATTAATTAATCAACATATATTAAACAATAAATAAATAATATTATTAATAATTAATCATTACTTAACTAATACACATTAGGACAGTTAATTATTTAATTAACTATACTTGACAAACCTTGAGCAACTATTTAACTAGGGTTGTTACACGGAGCATATTGGTTAGAAAACTAGCAAGTCTGAAAGTGCACACAAAGAGCTGGTTAAAGGATAAAAGGAACAAGGATAGAATGTAAATGATTAATATTGAAGGCAGCATAGCTAATCTATTAAATCAGAAAGCTCATGGCATTCAAATCAAGGATTATGAGACAAAATTGAAATTTCTGGAGGGTGCTCGTAACAAGAAACTTCTCGAGGAGGAGGAGCTTTGGAGAAAAAAAAGTAGAGAGATTTGGATCACTAGTGGAGAAAAAAACACTAAGTTCTTCCACAGGTATGCCAGTTACCGGAGGAATAAAAAGCACATTTGGGAGATCGAAGATGAATCGGGCAAGGTTTACTCTCAGTTGGTGGACATAAAGAAAGCAACTATTGACCATTATAAATCCTACTACAAGACATCGTATACAAATCATATTGTAGAGCAGGTAGAGACTGTAAGGATTTTCCCTAGGATGGTAAAGGAGGAGGAAGTTTGAGCACTTGAAAAACCATGTTCAAAGGAGGAAATACTATAGGTATTGAAAGGATTCACAAAGGATAAAATTCCTGGGCCGGATGGCTGGACGATTGAATTTTTTCTTCATTATTTTGAATTAGTTGGACAAGATTTGGTAGAGATGGTGGAGGAGTCAAGAATAAGAGGTGAAGTATTAAAACAGATAAAATCCACGTTTATTTCTCCGATACCAAAAGTTAATGGCCCTAGGATGTTCGCTGATTTCCGCCCTATTGCACTTTGTAATCTGTGCTACAAGATAATTTCAAAATTAATAGCAAAGAGACTTCGTCCTATTCTCTCCCGAGCTTTGTTGGATGAACAACTAGGTTTCCTCAAGGGAAGATAGATCTTGGATGCCATAAGCATGACACAGGAGTGTTTGCACATTATAAAATAAAAAAAACTATAAGATATTATTCTTAAGTTAGATCTTAAAAAGGCTTATGACTATATCAATTGGGACTTTCTGAGGCTTGTGCTACTACAATGCGATTTTGGTTTAGCTATGACAAATTGGGTTATGGGCTGTGTTTCCTCAACAACTTACGTTATTCTAATCAATGGAGAGGCGACTTCCTTTTTTCGGAGTGAGCGAGGGCTCCGCCAGGGCTTCCCATTGTCACCATTTTTATTTATCCTCGTAATGGAAGGACTCAACATTTTTTTAAAGAAGGGTCAAGTGGAGGGGGCTCTCTCAAGGATCAAAGTTTCTATACTTATAAAGATTATTCACCTGTTATTTGTGGACGATGTGATCATAATGACTAACACAAAGTTATCATAATGGATTGAAATAAGGAAATTTCTAATTATTTTTTGTCGGGTGACGGGTCTGAGCGTCAACACTAAAAAATATACCTTTCTACATACGGGCATCCAACGTGATACATTAAAGGAGCTAAAAGTTCATTTCAGGTATGATTTCAAAGATCTCTAGGGAGGCTTCTTTTATCTGGGCTACTTTCTAAAGCTAGACAACTATAGAGCAGAGGATTGGTACTGGCTTATAGAAAATTTTGAGAGTAGAATCAACCACTTGTGCAACACAATGTTATCTTTAGGAGAAAGGTATATATTGATAAAGTATGTCTTGGAAAGTCTCCCAATTTATTGGTTGGATTTATCCCATATCTCAATGTCGATCCTCAATAAAATTTAACAATTGATTTTCTCTTTTCTTTGGTCTGACCATAAAAAGAGGAACATATATCATTTATGCAAGTGGGATTTGCTCTCAAAACCAAATCTATATGGAGGGTGGGGGTTTAGAAATCTTTATATTTTCTATCTAGCGCTGGCTTCAAATACTTTATGGAGAGTCTTGATGAAACTTGGCATTTGGAATAGGGTGATAAAAGACAAATATTTGCCTTATAAACATGTGCATTCGTGGTTAAGATCGACCTCGACAAGTGTGTCATATGGTTCTCAAACATGGAAAAATTTAATTAACACTTTGTTGCTCATCTTACATTGGCTGGCTTGGAATTCAGGCTATGGTCAGTCAATATTTATTGGGAGAGATTATATCCTAGGAATGGGAAATGACTCACTGTTATTAGAGGAGCGAGGCTTACGGCCTCGGGGTGCCATAACGAGATAGACCAAATAAATTAAAGAACTGAGCGGGACTGTCTGAGAAACCAAAACAATGCCAAACATACCAAATCTAAGCAACATCCATATTACGACTGCGACTATTTATCCCCCCAGGGTTTGGAATGTTGTCCTCTATTAGTTGTATTGAGATTTCATACTTCATTTGGGCCATGAATGTTTGCATAATGTGGGATCATGGGCACATCCATAGGCTCATGCAATATATTATCCTCAATGACTGATTTAAATTCACCATTATCTGTTCTAATATTCCATCACTACAAGGGTATAGACCTTGCATCATCCTCTTCATGAGGACTAAACTAGTTGTCAAGACAAGCCTCCTAGCACTCCCCTTCATCAATGTTTTTGACCTTTCGAGCCTATGAAAGTACATCCCCTTATGGAGCCATAGTGGGTGGAATGACAGATGAAGAGACGAGAGTATCGACATGCAGAGTAGACGAAGCTATCTAGAATCTTAGGCTAGGTGCCAACTCTTCCACGCCACCCACGTTGATAGGTGGGAAGGATGACACCCCGTCCGAGAAAGTATTTTTATATTTTAAATCTATTTTTTTTATTAATTTTTTTTTTTATCTTTTTCAATATTTAATAAATTAAAATTAAAATAAATTGATAATTAATTTATAGAAATAATATCTCAAATATATAATAGAAAACTATATATAAAATTAGTTTTGAACTTGAAAAATACACATGTTTTTAACTATTAAAAATATTTATAGTATACAATATAAAATTAATAATATAAATAACATCTTTATAAGTTAAGTAGATAAAATAAACTATATATAAAATTAGTTTTGAACTTGAAAAATACACATGTTTTTAATTATTAACCATATTTATAGTATACAATATAAAATTAATAATATAAATAACATCTTTATAAATTAAGTAGATAAAAATCATTGTATAACTATTAAACATATTTATAATATACAATATAAAAGTAAAAATATAAATAACATCTTATAAAAATCAAATCATTGTATAGAAAAGATTTCTTATCCCATAAACAAAAAGATCATACACATTAATTTGTTGTATAACTAAACTATGGAAAAAAAACATTTCCTAAATAATAAATAAAACTCATAACAAAAGGATGAACTTTTACTTAAACAAAGTTTTTACTTAAATTTAATTCTAAAACCAACTTATCATTTGTAAAGTCACAAAAGAATGCCAGAGCAATGAATTAATGCCATGAATGTGAAAAATTCTTAATTAACACCTCATAAAAATTGATCAAGTCGCTTTTTCTTTTCATCCTTGATGATAATAATGTTGTTGTAATGTTGGAATTGGTCGTGAAGACCGTCGTCTTTGATCCTTAGTGAGATATACTTTTGAAACTATGATGTAATTTTGGGGAATATTGTGTTTTTTTGGGCTCATTAGGGAGGATATATATCCTCGGTTTCTATCAAGATCTAGAATGCGAAGAATATGGCACCGAATTTTGAATGTTTAATTGCATTGGTCCATCGAGCATTGAATTGAGGTATATGTCTTTGCCATTGAGGTATAGGTCTTTGAAATAGGTTTCTAAGTGAGACTAATACATGTTATGGAAGTGTTACTCCTATGCATATTTATGCCTTTAAAGATTGTGATTTTTTTACTCTGTATGATATGGAATATGGAAGTTGAGGTATAGGTCTTTGTCATTGAGGTATAGGTTTTTGTTATAGGTTTCTAAGTGAGACTAATACATGTTATGGAAGTGTTACTGCTATGATTGTTTAGGCTTTTAAAAATTATGGTTTTATTATTCTGTATGATATGGAATATGGAAGTTGTTGATGTAAATGTTAGAATTTCCTTTGTGAAGATTGTTTTTCATTCCATTTTTAGATATACATATTTTATAATCATTTTTGTAAATGTTGGAATTGTTAGTGGACAAATAAACTTTATAACATACATAAATGTTTTTCTCTATCTTTCTTTTTTGCTATGTTTGTTGTAGTTACAAATTTTCTCATTCTTTAACATGGTAGCAAACTTCGTATGGGCTTGAACCCTCTTGCAAGAAAACTCTATAGTTATGTTATTTCCACATGTTTATTTCTCACATAATAAAGAGTTATAGTGATCAACCTTGAAGATGATTCCCCTGATACACCAACTCTTGTTTTCCCTACTTCAATGTATGTTGCTTGAACATAAACCTCATCAAGATTAGTAGATCCAAACATAAATACAATGTTATGAATATGTCCAGGTAAACCTCCTATATACTTCATAAGAGTTTCTTGTGTATGTAATGGAATATTTAACATTAATGCCATCTTACGAAATTCATCTGTGTATTCTTGCACTGTTTTCCCTTTTCTTAGTTTAAGACATTGCCATTCAATTAAAGCCTTCTCCTTATAACCCAAAGGATAAAATTGCTTTCTAAGTGCAAAAACAAAATCTTGCCATGATGGAAATACATTACCAACTTGCTTCATACCATTTTGCAACTTTCTCTACCACCAGATGAGTGTTGTGCCTGCAAGACAAAGTGATACCAACTTGATTTGGGTTGCCTCATCCTTGATTTGTTGCACATTGCAATAAAATTCCATCTGTCTAATCCATTTATCAAGCCTCTTAGCATTAACTTCACCATCATACATGGGAAATTCAAATTTCACATCAAGCTTAAGTAAAGGAATATCATGTTTATGTTTATGGGAATGTTTTCTTGCGGTAGAAGTTTCACTTGTACTTGAAGAAGAAGAAGATGATGGAGAAGAAGGAGGTGAAGGAGGAGGTTTAGGAGGATCCTCTCCTTCTTCACTTTTGTCTTGTTTTGACGATTCCCCTTGGAAAGGCCTCTTCCATTCCAAGTAATCCTCATATAATACCTTTTCCATCTTAGACATGGTGAATAAAGTCTTTTGCAACTCTATCTTGTTCTAAGACATTCCTTCTTCTGATGCCATCTCCTCAATTTGAGAAGTCCTCTTTCTTGATATAATATCTGGATCCCATTCTACAAGCTCGCCTTCACCACATCTTAGCTTTTCCCAGGTAATCATGCAAACTCAAACAACCAACTGTCAACCTGCTCTAATACCACTTGATCCGAAAATGATCTTTAAAGACTTGGTTAAGTTTTAAGCATGTGTTCAATTACCAATTAGGAATGAAGGAAAGAAGAAGAACTTAATGAAAGATTATAGCATCCATCATAAATAAATGTAGATCAGAATATAAGCATAAATAAAAACAAACCATAACAACAAGGTTGTTAACAGAGTTCGACAAGATTGCCTACGTCTTCGGGCCTTTGTCTCAGTAGGGGAGGCTTTCTTATTTCTCTTCAATGCTTTAAAAGTACATCATAAATGTATCAAAAGGATTATAAGCTGGTATGGTTTTTTGCTTCTCGACCTCAAGAATCCAACACAACTGATGGCACTGGAAAAGGTTGAGCGTAGCTCCCGAAATTGGTGTTGGCCCTTGGTTATGGAAGTACGTGAAGATCAAGGAAGAAAAGGCAGAATGCGAACTGCACGGAAGACACAGTGACTATTACTGGGTCGAAGTGAGAAAAAGAGAAGAAAAGACGGAGTGAAGTAAAAGGAAGCAAGTCATTGAACGAGGAGATCGAGGGCAATAGATCAATAAGAAAGAAGTATCGTGGACAAGTTAGCAAGCGGAGAAAGCCACTGTTGGATTCTTTGGAGCACGACATGAGAAGGAAGGAAAGACAGGCTAGCGAAGCCTTGAAAATATGGGTCAAGTTGACCTAGGGTTTTAGACACCTAGGTTTTTTTTATCTAGGGTTTTGACACCTAGGTTTTGGCCTAAGGAGGTTGGTGGGATATTGTAATGTATAAATAGAGGTCAAGAGGACCTGGGTTGGGTGGTTGTTGGCTCATTGCTATTGAGTTGTTGTTGTTATGTTGCAAGAGAGTAAGAGTGTGAGGAAAATAAGTGCTAAGTGTGAGAGCCTTCTAGTATTGTAAGATCTTCAGTTGGGTGCGAAGATCAACCCTGCAGCTGGGTGCGTAGGGAAGGGAAGTGAGAAATTGGGAGAAGAGAGGAGATCTGCTAGCTAAGAGTACAGATAAAAATTGTATGCTCCATCTTAATACATTATAAATCACAGTTCTATGGACGTTGCCCTAGAGAGAGGGTGAACCACGTATATCCTGTGTTGTATGTGATTGATGCTCTTCTCTTTGTCATTTGATATGCTGCTATGATGAGAATGTGTTAGATCTAAGATATAACTTGCGCAGTTTGTTATAGGAAGGTAAGGAACACTAGATTGTTGTGTGTTGATCACTTTGAATCCACTTTACATTACTTGTGGTTGTAGACATCTCTGTCCTGCAACCCCCTCATAGCTGCTTCGGGTGAGACTGCATCTGCCTCATAGGTGTTGCCGAAAGGGCCAATAGCTAGGGCTTGTTGGTGCACTCTTGGAGCTGAACCCTGGGTCTTCCCTTGTGCCAACAAATGGTTCCGTTGTCGGGACAAGAATCTTCTTAAGGGAATGTCAAGGTGGTTTCCATCAAAGACAGAGACTCAAAAGTGGATAGAAGATCAAGAAAAGGACTTCGCCGAAGCCCAGAACAAGAACCCTAATCTTAGTATAGAGGATTGGTTGGAGAAATATATATTTACTGATATACACAAGATTTTATTTGGAGGAATCCATCAGGAGCTATATGAGTGGTTATCTAGGTTAGAAGATACCTAGTTTGAGATCAGATCTAGACCTCATGTGGTTTGGACGTCAGTACTGATCAAGAAGGTAAAGAGAGTTGATAACGCCATATCACGAGCAGTAGATCACTGGTTTGATAGCACCATTGGAGGGTACACCACCGAGTTTGTTGTTGACAGAATAGAGTCATATAGCCAAGCCGAGAGATATTTCTTCAAGGGACCTAGAGGAAAAATTTTACACTTTCTGAAGTTGAGAATCAAGATGCTATTACATGAGAAGAACATTTTGAAGATCTAGTAGATTGGTCGGATTTGAAAAAGCTAGTGTTCAAGAATTCAGACAGCGACAACGACACAGAAGTTGGACATACACGCCGTGGGAGAGAGTTCAAAGAAGTTCACCTTGCGAACTTGTTTAAGAAGAACTATGGGGACGTGGGTTTCTACAGTGGAGAAGAGGCAGATCGGATGGATGAAGAACATTCGGGACCCACTAGGGAAGAGGAATAGAAAGATGAAGAACCTCGTCAAGATGAGCCAGAAACTTCAGGAACTGTACAAACTACTGAAGTAAGTACTCTTATCCCTCTTGTTGATTCAGTAACATTAAGAAATCAGAGTAATCCTAGCCACCAGAGCGTTCAGAATACTGTCACTAGTAGTCCACCACATACTGAGTTAGGAACCATAGGAAGATCTATGGCAGATGAGATGAGGCTCCCTATATTTAGGGGAGATGGGTATAAAGACCCTGATCAACACTGGTTCCTATGTGAAGCCGTATGGAATATTAAAAATGTCACCGATGAAGCTATCAAAATAACCTAGTTTAGTACCACCCTAAGGGATCGTGCACTGAGCTTGTACATGAAGCTTGTCCAAGGACTTGCACATCCTAAGCCATTGAATCAGATCAAGAATGATTTGATTGTAGAATTCAAGAAACCCAAATCAGAATCACAATGTATTACAGAGCTGAAAGAGATCAAGTAGAACGTAGCTGAGCCTGTTTGGGAATTCGATTAGAGATTCAAGACCTTAACAGGTCGATTGACCTTTCAGATCTCAGATGAACATAACAAAGAATGGTTCATTGTTTCCCTCTTACCACACATAAGAGTTCCTCTGATGCAACAGAATATTGCTTCGCAGTCTGAGGCATTGTATATCGCCATGAAGCTATAATCAACCCCTATGGGACAATCCAACTCAGGTATGAGCCAAATGTTGAGTTAGCTAACTAGTTTGTCTCTGCAGGTCGAGGATATGAAGAAAGACGAGGGAAAAAATAAAAGAGAAGACATATGGTGTGTCAGATGCAGGTCAGAAGGCCATGAAAAGGAACACTATCCCCTATTCAATGAATACTTGGCCTCTGGAGCTCTGAGCCCTTTGAAGCAAGTCACCTTACCCTGGTGCGAGGTATGCAGAAATAGACATCGCCCTGGTGAGTGCTATTACATGCAAAAGTATGTTCATAAACCCACAAATTTGTATTGCACGTTCTGTAAGTCCGTGGGGCACGATGATAGGGATTATAGGGCTTACGATCTCATGCATGAAAGGTCAAGAGACATATACAAAATTCAAGGCGAAGTACAACAAGAAGGAAACACTACGCAATATAACTCCCCTGGGAGAGGAAACTTCAATCCTTGCGGTAGATTCAGAGGAAGAGGAGGAGGAGGAGGTATGGGTCGAGGCCGAGGACAGATCATCTGTTATAACTGCTCATAGCCAGGACACTTAGCAAGGGACTGCCAGAACCCTTGCACTACTTGCAACTACTGCAGTTCCTTCGAACACATTATAGAATATTGTCCCGTGCTTTTGGAGAAGCTTCAGGAAAGACCATGACCTCAGTAGAATCTGCAAGTGCAAATAATATATGTTGAACCTCGTGGAGAATACCCTAGATTCGCTGTTATAACTAGAGGAGGTGTTGTTACCAAAGAAGACAGACTGGCCCAAGGAAGGACTACAGAAGACTCAGGAAACAGGAAAGTTGCAGAGAAGACCCAAAATTTTGATGCAAAGAAAGAAAGACAAGTATTCGAGGAGGCAAGAAAAGAGTTCAAAGCAGATCAAGGCTCTTTGTCAAAGACACATCCATAAGTAAGAGAATATGGAATGCCTCTAGCATTCAATTAGCCTTCTTTGCCAAAAGAAGGAAAAGAGGTAAGAAGGCTCATGGAATTTATATATACTTGTATTAAGTTGGTTCAGGATGAAATCATTGTACAAGAACTACAAAATTTGATCAGACAATATGAGCTAGGAAAGATAGACCCCTTACTTAATAGGGAAGTACACCAAATTGCTAAGAAGAGAAGGAAAAACAAGAAATTGCACTTGAATGCTCAAATAGGAGAGTATGATATAGATTATGTGGTCCTCGACTTAGGGTCGGAGGTCAATGTCATGACAAAGCAGACCTGGGCATTGATGGGAAAACCAAAGTTGATCTATTCCCCTATCAGGCTTAGGATGGCTAATCAGCAAGCAATAAGCCCCTTTGGAATATTGGAACATGTCCATATGGACATCAACAGAATAAGGACGTTTGCAGTTTTTTAGGTAATTGAGATAGTTGATGATAGTTGTCCTTACCCTGCGTTGCTAGGAATTGATTGGGTTTTCAACAATTCCACTGTGGTTGATTTAAATAAAAGACGTATGACATTTGAAAGAGATGGAATTAGGGTCATTGCACCTTTAGATCCAGATGAAGGTCAACAATACACAGAACCTATCAAAGAAGAAGACCACACAAATGAACTAGAAAACATATACAAACTAACAGCCAAACAACATGATTACATTAATCCTACGGCTGATGGAAACTTAAGTTGGTGAAGTGACAACGCATGTTCATCAGACTCAGAAGAAGCACTAGAGAACTGGCAGAAGAAAATGTATGAAGTATCCATAAGGAGATGTGCTCGATTAACCAGAGAAGTTCACTAGATTGGCACAACAGTAAGTAACCTTCACACCTTTGATGGTCTCAACCCTTTAGAAGTCTTCTTGTCGGACTTTGAAGCAAGTGTACCAATGCAACAAATATTGTTGGCAATGGATGAGGCCTTGAAAGCTACACCAACAATATGGTGGGGGACACATAAAAACAACATTACAGAATGGGTACAATGTCATACCCTGATGACAACGCGATTCTCAGCACAAGTAGAAGGTTGTGAAGTTCACTACACAGGTCAGAGCTACCCAAAGGACCATGTGAAAAGTTGTGAAGAAGCCTGGAGCAACATTCCTCAAGAGTAGTGGGTGCACAAATTCATTAACACGTTGGACACAACCCCTATCAACTGGTACCTTCAAGAAGCGCTGTGCCTAATCACTACAGATTGGGAAGGTATGACTTAGAACTTTGTAACTACCTTCTTATTTGAAAGTCAATTTCTTTAGTAGATCAAGAATTACAGATTGTTAGACAGAGAGTATTTGAGGAGGCCTCTAGGCTCCCTTTAGAACAGGAAGAAGACGAATGGATTGTGCCCCTTCAGAAACTGCAAAGCTGTTACAACATCAATGCTGATCAAGACGATGATCCAAGGAAGGTGAACATCGCAGAAATAGAAGGCCAGAGAGATATGAAAGGACCAAGAGTTGAGTTGCCATTAATTGGACAACCGATCAAGATTAAGAAGGTCAATATTGAGACAGAACAAACACCAAAGCTTGCAAATGTTGGAGATTATTGGGATTCTGCTACCATTGACAAGATTACAGAGTTACTGCATGAATATCAAGACTTTTTTCCAACCAAGTTGACTGATATGAAGGGCATTAAAGGGCCTATGGGAGAGATGAGGATCCCTTTGAAGCCAGATGCAAGACCCATCAAACAGAGACCCTACAGGTTGAACCCTAAATGTAAGGAGAAAGTGAAGATTGAGCTCGACAAAATGATGGAAGCAGGGATTATAGAAACTGTCGAAGAATCAGAATGGATTAGCCCTATGGTGGTGCAAGACAAGAAGACATGAGAAATCAGGATATGTGTAGATCTGAAGAAGCTAAATGATGCATGTTTACATGACCCCTTCCCTACACCATTCACTGACGAAGTGTTAGATAATGTGGGAGGCCAGGAGGTATACTCTTTTACAGATGGATTCTCGGGATATCATCAGATCCGGATTGCCAAGGAAGATCACCATAAGACCACATTTGCAATAGAATGGGGATCCTACCAATATACAGTGATTCCATTTGGATTGGAGAATTCCCCAACCATCTTTTATAGGGTGGTGGTTGAAGCATTCAAGGAGTTTTTGCATAAATTCTTAGAAGCATATTTTGATGATTGGACTGTTTTTAGTTTATTGAAAAATCATATTGAATGTCTAAGGCTAATGTTGGATAAATGGAGGCAGTGTCAAATTGCCTTGAACTTGAAGAAATGCATCTTTTTCTCACCATTTGGAGTGTTGTTAGGTCATATTGTATGCAAGCAAGGATTGTTGGTAGATCCATCTAAAATTGCCATTATAGTTTATCTACCTCCTCCTACTTCAGTCAAACAGCTGCGCACTACACTGGGACACACATAATACTATAGAAAGTTCATTAAAGGATATGCTCATATTACAACACCCATGGAGAAGCTGTTGAAGAAGGATTTTCAGTTTAGTTGGACAAAAGACTGCCAACAGAGCTTCGACACACTGAAACAGATAATGGTTACTACACCTATTGTGGTTTTCCCAGATTGGAGCAAGGAATTTCATGTGCATGTCGATGCATCTTCTATTGCCTTAGGAGTAGTGTTAGCACAACCTGGAGAAGGAGATATTGACCATCTGTTATCCTTTGCTAGCATGAAGATATCAACAACTGAGATTAATTACACCACCACTGAGCGAGAAGGGTTAGCCATGGTGTATGCACTACATAAATTTCGCCACTACTTGTTGGGAGGACAATTTAAAATGTTTACTGATCACTCTGTGCTAAAATACCTAGTCAACAAGCCAGTGTTGGGGGGAAGAATATGCATATGGCTTCTGCTCTTCCAGGAATATGACTTTGAGATCATAGTAAATACAGGAAGAATGAACAAAGGTCCTGACCACTTGTCAAGGTTGGAGCATGGCGAAGAGCCGACCAATTTGGAGGATGCACTGTCAGATGCACAGTTACTGGCCATTAGAAATATTGATGACCACTTCGAAGAGATAGTCCAGTTCCTGTCAATAGGAATGGCACCTAGTGAGCATACAATTCCCCAGAAGAAACAACTAGTAGTGTGTGCTGCAGACTTTTCACTTATAGCAGGACAACTATACAAGATGGGACCTAATGAGATATTGAAAAGGTGTTTTATGGAGGTAGAGCGACCACTGATCCTCACATAAGCTCACGAAGGCATCACAGGAGGACATTACACAGGGAAAGCAACTGCACATAATATTCTTAGAGCTGGCCTTTGGTGGCCTACCTTACACAGAGATGCTAAAGACTACTACCGAGCATGCGATGTATGTCAAAGAGTTGGGAAATCATTCAAACAATATGAAATGCAATTAGCACTGCAGTTGACCCTACAAGCATTTGAGAAATGGGCCATTGACTTTGTTGGACCTATAAACCCACCAGGAAAGAAAACAGGAGTAAGGTACATAATTACTGCAACAAAATACTTGACCAGATGGGCCAAAGCAAGAGAAATCAAGGACTGTAGTGAAACTACAACTACGCACTTCATATTTGAAGACATCATAACTAGGTTTGGATGCCCAAAGATCCTTATGAGTGATCAAGGCACACATTTCATAAATAAAATAGTTGAAGCCCTGACTGAGGAATTTGCAGTCCACCATCAGAAGAGCACACCTTACCATCCACAAGAAAATGGGACAGTAGAAGCATTCAACAAGAT